>JARGYA010000990.1:0-29542 GCA_029204335.1 Mycena vulgaris
TCTGACCAGGTAGCTGAATAAATGGATAACCCCACCGTATTCACTTGCGTCCGACTCCACGTCGCTTGCTTCTTCGTCTGAATCCTCCGAGTCAAAAGCTTCTACTTCAACTGGTTTGCGTTTGCCACTGCCAGTTCTTGGTTTGACCTGAATCTTGGAGGCGCTGGATTCCTCGACCTTTGCTGATGGGACCATCTGGGATGCCAATCGACCGGATTGGCGCCGTGCGGTGCTCATGACTGTAGAAAAAGTTGGAAGAGGTTGAAAGGCAAGTTTCGGCAAGGCTTCGGCTCCCTATTGGGACAAATACCGCTTTCGTCTAAACCATCAACGCAGTCGCTAGACCAAAACAGATGGAGAAAAGTAGCCAGAAAGATCAACTCTTTTATACTGCGACAGGCCGCGACTCTTCACTCCGGGTTCCACACTTAAGTATTCGCGCTTCACAATTTCATGATACGGTGTCGGATACACACAACTGAGCGTTAACGGGTACAACCAACCTGCTACGACTCGCGGCCATGGTCGGCTCAATTTCGGGCTGAGCATAGGCTTGACGTCTTATTACGTTGGAAGCAGACTGCTGCGGACTCACTGCTGCGGAGTCCGTAGTAGTATATGATTATTCGATTTGGTTAGATTGGTGTCAGTACACTGTCAGTATGTAAGAGAAGTGGAAGAGTTGGCAAAAGCCCCGATGGCAAGCAACCGGACCGGCGGGCCGGCTGACAGCGTCGCATCAGGCGCGCTCGTCGGAGGGCGCGTGGCAGCCACCGGCGCCGGCAAGATCGCACGCTTCGGCACGCAGGTTGAGCACTCAGGGGCTCGACCAAAATAAGAAACTTTGATTCAACTTGTCGCCACCTTAGTACTATAACAGCTACAGACAGTGTAAAGGAATGAAGTTCTGGGTCAAGGTAAACAGTTTATTTATCAGTGGCCAAGACTAACCTCTAGGGCCGTACCAGCATCAAATCTTTGGTTTTGGCCTTGGTTTTAGTTCTCTCGCTCGCCTGCACATGTCACTGCATAGCGTCCTAAACATCGGGCCCCCTAAAATCATTCTATCATCATACTGCAATTAGATCTATGTATCTTTCGCCAGGCTCTGGCCAAGAAGTACAGGAGAGAGCAAGGGGGGGGTGTGCCGAGAATGTTCATCAGATGGTTCCGGTGATGTGCCATCACTGATGCCGGGAGCGCATCAAGCTGATGGCGTCGAGCGGGGCTTATTTGACAAAGGCCTTAGACGGCGGGGCGGGTCGGCGGCCCGAGCACACAATATTTACTTAAAAGAAGTATGAGTACGTATCTTCAAGAAGAGGAAGCTAACTCGGATCAGTCCGAATAATCATAAAGCACTCTTCCCTCACTGCTGCGCTTTGCGTCCGCTCGCCACCTTGTCGCAATGGAGGCCACGTTCGACAACAAGACCAACGTTCTGAACGCCCGCATCCGCGCCGTGCACGATAACTCTGTTATCTACACCCTCAGGACGAGCTTTGGCTTTCGGGGGTCGCAAAGACACCATTTTATGCGACGAGAACCCTGCTCCGGGTGCTGCGACCACTGTCGGCGCTATCCACTGGCAAGAGAAGACCCTGGAGATATTCGGGCATAAGAAGAGCTGCGCAGAGCTCAAACGGCAGGCAGGTAGATTCTTCAACAGGTAAAGGGATCCGTCGGCGCTCCATTTCATTTTCGGGTCGCTGAATGCTCAGCGAAGAACCCGCTACTGGAGATGGTCGTCTGACCGAAAGGAATACGAGATCCTGTATGAGCGAGAGGAATGGAAGGTTCGCCGTGCTGTGTTCTCTGTGGCCCTGTCTTGAGTTACGTACATGCAGGCTACGCTTGACCACAACATGTGCACTGCCGGCCGTTTTTCGGTCCCTTTCCGCCCACACCTGTTCAGCAAATCGCAGCCTGCGCTTCTGCACCTCACAAAGACGGCACTCGCTGAAGATGAAGTCTTTTTAATTCTCGTCTTCATCTACTGCGAGGCTAAGCGGCAGGATAAAACCGTCAGAGCGTTCCCCTCGTGAGTTTCGTCCTCGCTGACAACCCCTGTGCAGAACAGTTCTGGTGGAGATGTCGGAGGATGGTAAATCTTGCGCGTGACCCAGATGAACTCAGTTGCCTTTCCCTCCACTACTCGTCACTATGTACCAGGAACATTTTAGTACGTTACAGTCTTCGGAGCATATACACTTTATATCTACAGCTACTTGTTCAATCCTTGATTGATAAAGAGAGCAATAATACAATATTATATGAATGGCGAGGCCTGGACGAATGGATAAAATAAAATAAAAATGCAAAGATCCATGTACGAAATTTCTTTCGAGTCGAGACTATGGAAATCTGGTCACCTTCCTGCCGCTCCTTCTCCTTCTCCTTGCCTTTCCGCGACATCGGTGTAGGACCCATCGCAAGGAGATTGGGCGAGCTCGCGTTCACCGCGGCCTGCTGGCCGAAAGACGCTAATCGGCGTGTTCCCTGGCCTTTCATCGTTGGGCTGGTAGGCGTCCCGGGAAGTGAGTTATTCGGCCGAACAGGGGTGCTGGGCGTCGAATGCGACTGAGGTGGAGGATCAGACTGCCCCGCTGACGCCTCGGTGAGTAGGAATTCGACCCAGAGACGGGAGAAAGACTGGGTGAGGTTTTAGTGTTCAATGTCCACGAAATCAGGCGTGGGAGGAATACCTCCGTCTCGTCAGTCTTTTCTAACTCAGCATTCTTTGGGGCGGATGACGTGGAGCTACGGCCCCAGAAGGAGGATGGGGCGGTCAGACCGGAATGAGCACGTTGTAGTCCTGCCTTTTCTCGTTCAGGATCTGTCCACGAGAGAACGGAGGCAAGTAGGGAGAGCATCTCAAATCGTTTGGCGTCGGCGCGGGGCGTGGTGAGGAAAGACAAGAGAACGTTGGTGACGAGACGCCGATCAACGTTGGTGTCGGTAGAGTTTCGCCGTAGTCGGCGAAGAGCTTCCATCAAGTGCTCATTTATGATGATAGCTGAGACAAGGTCCGTCAACCGATGTGCAAAGTATGGCGTAGACAGACGCACCTTCATGCCGTAACTTTTCGATGAGCAGACTCTTGTCCTTGACCTCTTTTTCGAGTTCCGTCGTCCTCGATGTATTCGTCTGAGATTCCTCCAACTGAAGCTGTGAACGGATGAAAATTGGTATGCACGGGTCAAAATAAGGAGTACCTCGGCGGTCAAGGCCCGATGTTTGTATTCAGCCAGCGACTGGGTGACCTGGATGAGCTGCGAGTTGTAATCCTTGACAGCCTGCCTCAGCTCATGGTCCTTTGCTGCCGAAATGTTAGAATGCAAGTATATGAGCATCAGTGGGCACTCACCAGCCTGGAAGTCCTGCAACACGGACTGGAGATTTTCGGATTTTTCTCGCTCAGACTCTAGTTCTGCAGCATCCCTCTCTCTAGCTTCCCGCTCGAGCTCCAGATCTCGCCGGTACATCTCCGCATTGGACCTTGCTTCATCCGCGACAACTTTATCCTGCAAGGCCATTCGTTCCCATTCATCCTTCTCCATTCTACATCGCTCCAGCTCCGTCTGCGTCTCCCTGAGTTCACGTTCTCGGACGAGATTCTCATGCGCATTCTCCTCGAACGCACGACTGCGCATGTTGTCAAGCTCGCTCGACGCGCGCTCAGCTTCTGCAGAGGTAGATATGAGCTCCTCTTTCAGCATCTCCACAGTCGAATTCAGATCATCGTTTTGGGCCGTTAGCTGCTGTACCAACACCTCCCGTCGGTCCAGCTCTTCCTGGTGCGCGCATCAGCGAAATTTGAATGGATAAGTAGTAAGCACAACTACACACCGCGTCTTGCTTCAGTTTATTCCCCAGCGTCGTGCGCATTGTCGTCAATTTGGCCAGTAGATTGCGGTATTGTGCGGCGAGCGTCTCCTTCTCCTCCCTTGTCCGTTCCAGCTCCCGTTGGAGCTTTTCGACTGGGTCAGAGGGCACATCATCTTCAGTTTGTTTCCCATTGACCAGGCTGTGGCCATTGACACCGTTTGCGGGTGGGGAGGATGTGCTACTTCGATCGCTGTCTAACGACAGCCTCATGTCACTCATAGCTTGTCCAAGCGGTGGTGACAGTGGGCCAGGAGACGTGGGGGATTTCATTGGGCTCGATGCACCATTGCTGGACATTTTCTGCGCATAGGACGTGGCGGAGACTTTGGCGGAAGGGCGGATCGCAGCACGTGATGTCTAGGCCTTGAAAGTTTGATCGGTGCCTTCCGACTCTTCCTTCCACATCTCCGAGTCTCTTTATCGACGATTCGTGGGTTCATCCTGCCGTGGATAGTCTCTCCGATGACCCGCCAACCATGGGAGACCTGACTGATTCATGTTGTACTGCGCCGTTTTGCCGCCATTGGTCCATTACTTCCGAGTCCCTGTGTCTGTCTGAATCAGCGAAAGGAATCGGTAGAAACCAGTCGGAAGCACTCTTTATTCTTCCCTCTGCAAGCGCGTCGCCTCGCTAGTCAAACCCGATTTCCGATCCTTCGCTCGTGACCCGGCCTCGGTCTCAGCCCTGGAATTACCACTGAACTCACACTCTGATGAGATCATATCCTCGGCTGATTCGTTTGTAGACCCAGGATTTCAATACCCTCCCTTTTTGTGCGTAACAAATATCGTGACAGGCGGACGGTCCTTTTTTTTTGAAAGCGAAGCAAGGCCCCATCACAATTTGGGTTCTTTCCGGCCTTCTCCGCGACATAGTAATTTCCGGTACATCACCAATTCGAGTGCTGGAACCCTGGTCGGCTGGGGGCCTCAAATTCATCTGCCCGTGCATAACGAAGTGGGAATAATATATTGGCCTGGAGGACGAATACCGGTGGGTCGCCAAAAGTGAGATACGTGTGCATCCCCCGTCGTCAAAACTGTTCCCTTCTTTTAAAAAAACCCTAGACCCCGATTCGATTTCTGTACCCTCCACATTTCCACGCCGCCTTGCGAGAGCTTTGGCAGAGACTAAAATTCCCTGTTCGGTGCATTGCAGTCAGTGTGGTTCTCCGTATTTACGTTCCGGTCGTCGATAGCCGAATGCCGGCTTCTTCCCCATACTTACTATACCTTTGGAATGTCCTAAACCACCAGCAGTCCTCCCATTATTTCCGAGGACCTCCTCCTTGGATTTCCTCAGGAACGCGTCCTCCTGCTCACCTTGAACGGGCCTAAATCTCTCAATGCTATGACGCCGCGGATGGCGGACGACTTGCGGCGCGTCCTGAGGATGAGCCAAGCCTGTGGTCCGTTATAGTGACTGGCGCCGGTCGCGCATTTTGCACAGGCGCCGATCTGAAAGCGTGAGTACCATTTGCATAGGATCATATGTTCTCCACATCCGTTCGTGAGTAGGTGGGATCGGGACGCGCAAAGCGGACAGCAGAGGGAGGGAGACACGATAATCAGCAACATTCGCGGTTTTGGGTCCTTGTCTCGTCGGGAGTCAAAGAAACCGTTTATCGCCGCGGTCAATGGCAGTTCGTTTGGCGGGGGCACCGAGTTAATTCTGAATTGCGATTTGGTTGTCGCAAGTAAGGACGCCAGCTTTGGTTTGCCCGAAGTGAAGCGCGGAGTTATTGCTATCCAAGGAGGTGCACTTTCTTCTCTCGTCTTATGCTTCATGTCAATTGTCGCACGTAGGTATACCACGATTGGTGCGAATTGCAGGCCATCAAGTAGGCATTTTCGATTCGAATGGGGAGACCTGTCTAACCTCTAGCGTTCCAGCTCGCGTCGGAAATGCTCCTACTTGGCAAGACAGTCAGTGCAGACGATGCACGGAATCGATTCGGATTGCTAGTATTATATCCAATGCACCCGGCCCCGAGCTAACTGCTTCCCCAATCTTCAATATAGTGTAAACGCTGTAGTTGTACCCGCCGAAGTGCTGCCGATTGCCCTCGAGTTTGCTAGCCAAATTGTGGCAAACTCACTCTACTCTGTGCAGAGCACGAAGAAGGGTCTTCTATTGGCGCAGAAATACAGCAACGAACAAGTGGTCGCGGTACACGTACGCGGCCCAGAAACGCTTAGGATCTTACTGGGCGATAATATATAGGTCGGCTCTGCTGTATCTGGCTGATACACTGTCCCTGACCCGTCGTTTTTCAGGAATGGTTGAAGGCGTTCAATGAGGTCTGTGGGTCGTCAGCTTCTCTGTCGCAACGCTAATTTATCCTATCATATCAGCACCGGTGGCATACCGCGGGTACACGAACAGTGAAGTTGTAGGCCCCTAGCCCAATATTTCATGTATTTTCCCAATTTCATTTCCAATATCTTCGGGACGCAATGTGAATTATTGCGTTCAAGCCCCAAATAGCCACATCGGCAGCATCGCCGGCCCATCTGTGGAGCCATGCGGCTAGCCGCGGCTGGCGTCCAGCAGAGCTCTGCAGGTATTGCCGTCACATAGCCGAAGACTAACCGTAGCCTAGCCGAACGCCTACACGCCGACTTGCTAGCGCTCCACAGGCTGTAGATATGTTGCCGTAGCCCGTAGCTAGGCGACTAACCGGGGCTCGGCAAGAGATCGGTAGACCTGGCAGATGGCCCCGGCTATCTGGCCGTTGAATGCAGTGAATGCGCGGGGGGTTCGAGGACGTATTTCTGACGTACAGTACTCGATCAGGCGGGTAGACCCTACTGGGAGACGCCTGCGGCAACCAACACAAAATTACTGTTTCGGTGCATTGCAGTCAGTGTGTTATCCGTATTTATGTTCCGGCCCTCGATATCCGAGCGCCGGTTTCTTCCCCACAATCTGGAATGTCTCCAACCACCACCACTGGTCCTCCCGCTGTTTCTGCGGAAATCCTCCTCGATTTCCCCCAGAAAACATGTCCTTCTAATCACCTTGAACCGGCCTAAATCTCTCAATGCTATGACGCCGCAGATGGAGGACGACCTGCGGCGCGTCCTGAATTGGTTCGAGGACGAGCCAAGCCTATGGTGCGTTGTAGTGACTGGCGCCGGTCGCGCATTCTGCGCAGGTGCCGACCTGAAAGCGTGAGCAACATACATGTGCATGTCACCTCGCCAAGCTCATCCGTGCATTAGCGGGGACCGGGACGAACAAGGCGGGAAGCCGGTGCAGGGAGACACGATAATCAGCAGCATTCACGGCTTCGCGTCCTTGTCTCGCCGGAATCAAAGAAAACCGATTATTGCAGCAGTGAACGGCGGTTCGTACGGTGGCGGCACCGAGTTGGTTCTGAATTGCGATTTGGTTGTCGCAAGTAAGGATGCAAGCTTCGCTTTACCTGAAGTAAAGCGTGGGGTCATTGCTATACAAGGAGGTCTGGTTTATTCGCCCGTTCTCGTTCTTGACCTTAATTGTCACTCGTAGGTATACCACGATTAGCGCGGATTGCCGGCCACCAGGTAGGGTTTCTTCGAGTCCAGAAATAGTGGAGATCTCTAACTTTTGAGCGGTGTAGCTGGCGTCAGAAATGCTTCTGCTCGGCAAGACAGTCAGTTGCAGAAGACGCACGGATCGATTCGGATTGTGCGGCTTATATCCAATGCATCCTCCCAGTCCTAATTGGAAATCTAGTGTAAACGCTGTTAGTCGCACCCGCCGACGTGCTGCCGACTGCCCTCGAGTTTGCTAGCCAAATCGTGGCAAACTCACCTGACTCCGTGCAGAGCAACGAAGAAAGGCCTTCTATTAACGCAGAGCACAGTAACGAAGAAGTGATCGCCGTTCATGTTCGCAGCCCAGAAACAGTAGGAAACTACCAAAGCGACAATATAAAGGTCCGCTCTACTATTGCCTAATATCCTCCGCTAAATATTGTGATTATAGGAAGGCCTGAGGGCGTTCAATGAGGCTAGTGGGCTCATACTTACCGGTTGAAGCGCTAATCCCTCGCAATATAGAAACGGAGCCCGGTGTGGCAAAATCCGGGCTTGAGAAGAGCAAAATTGTAGGACGGTCCAACCTACATATCGTCCTAACATTTTATGTAATTCAATTCCCGTTGTCTCTTGGATATGAGGGTGTGAGGCCTTGAGGTCTCTTTTTTTTTGGTGAAGTAGGCCTCGATGTATCGTCCGAAGGGATGATTCGGAGGAGACTGATGCATTGCATGTCTTTACGTCACCAAAGCGCTGGAGGTTTCCGACTTCGCTTCTCGCGACGTTGTCCTCAACTCTCATAGGCCAGCCACCTGCGACCCCCACGATGGCTTCGCCGAACGCAGCCCCAGACACCTCGCCACTCTCCAACACCCAGCTCCCAAAGCCCGTTTGGAAGAAATTCAAGAAAGACTATCCCGATTCCCATTATCTCTCCCCCAATTTCAGTACCGCAAGGCATCTCCTAGTTACCGGGGAGATCCAGCCGGCTCTTCAGATTATATTTCCTACTTCGCTCATAAGCTCGATGGCATAGAGCGGTTCCTTTGACCTTAATCCCAGCTGGCCTTCATTTTAGCGAGCGTTTACACGGCGACCTTGCTCTTGCATGCGAAGCCCTTCGACTCGGAACTCCCATACAGCTCACAGAGCGTCGCGGCTTTTCCGCTCTCTACTTCGGATGCCGGTTTGTCGAGGGCTTTGTCCGTCACGGAAAGTTCAAAGATGGTCCTGGAAAATCTCTGGTGCCGGAAAAACATGGTATCCGAGTTGATGAAGCGTTATGACCTGATTCTTCAAGTTTGCATCTTCCTCGTAGAGCAGCATTCAGATCCCAACGAGGCACACAAGGGCCTTTCTCTTCTTCATTTGGCGTGCGTCATCGGCTCTTGGGATCTGATACATGCTCTTCTCCTCCACGGAGCCAAACCTTCCGTCAGCGGCACCAGCAAGATCCTGCCTATCGACATGCTCGAGTCGCCGTCTGAAAAGGCGCGATTCACGGTCCGCGTATCCGAATGCTCCAATCATCCCCCGCCCCCCGCGTCCCTGTCCGTGCGCCTCTGGCCGCCCACTCTCTGAATGTCATGCAACGAGCCAGCCCCATCCAGGGGAATATATATGCCCCTGCATGTCTCGCAAAATCCACGCCAAATGTTGCCAAAAGAAAGATGCCTTCAGCTGGCACGAGTTTTGGGACGACGAGAAACAGTTTGATTTTAAGATGCAGATCATCCAGCCGATGCAGTTCACCGACCCGGCGGATCAGGCGGGATTCATCGCCGAATTGCAGAGCATGAGCAAAGCTGAGCAGCACGACCTACTTCCCACGCACGAATCCGTTCGCAAGCACTTGGAGGGGAGCAGGGCTACCATTCAGATCCTGGCTTCTCACGGGATGGTCGATCTCGCGTTTGCCAAGGCAGTTGACAAGACTGGTCTTATTCCGAGGTACGCTAACTCGGATGATGTCGTTTTTCTTTTTTCGTTTGTTGACAGTCTTCAGGCCCGGCTGGACCGACACGGCTTCGAAGCTGGACGGAAAGGGGCTCGTGAAGAAATGGAACCTGGCAGTCGACGACTATATCGCGTCTGGTGATGACCATCGTGGACGGAGGAGCATCGAGGACGCAGCCAAGATCGGGATGACCGGCGGGCCGCTGTATCGCAAGTGCGAGGCGGATGGGTGCGGCAACGTAGAGGGTCGGGAGTCTGTGAAGCTGCTCGTCTGCTCCGGATGTGTGACGGTGCGTGTAGATGGAACAGGCGGGATCCCGTTTGACGTCCTTGCAGGCGGTGTACTGCAGCAAGAGCTGCCAGAAGAGCGCGTGGAAAGCTCATAGGGAGCCTTGCCGTTCTGGTCGCGTCAAGGCGCAGGTCCTCCCTTCTCAGCGCACCTACTTGGAAATGCTGGCGCGTGTGACAGGAGTAGAATTGCACCGTTAGTATTGCGTTTGTCCCCTCGGCGCTTCTGATAACCCTCCGATAGACGACAGTTCCTATCGTGGCGTTCCAAATCAAGTACGAGCGGCAATCGAGAGGGCAAAGGATCCCAATAGTGAAGAGGACATAAATGGAGCCAGACGGATTGGGGGCGCATAAACAAGAACCCGAGGCAAGAACGACGCGCGTCTGAGTGTGCGTCGGGCGGTGGCGGAGAACGGAGACATTGTTAACTGCAATTCTGAATCAATCCTGAGTGTTTGAGGGAACGACTGCATGTTTAAAATAGGTTTTAGGCAGAGAGACCTGTTCAACGTTCAACACCTGTCAAAATTTGAGAAATGATTAAGGGCATAGCATATGCAGGTAACAACACCGAGTCATGGCCCGCTCGCGTTTATTAACCGATATTTCCAACTCGAATATAAGGACCCGTGGGTGGAGAACGAGTCGGAAACGATGGTGTATACTGTAACCACCACCGGGATCCAACTCGTTTCAGCTCGTTCAAGCAGAAGACCTGCTAGGACTTGTTCGTGGCAGCCATGGCTAAAAATGCCCCGATAGGAAGCGAATAGGAAGACCAGCATGCCCATGAAGTAGCTCTGGTTGACTACCACGAATGCTACGAGAATCAGGGACGACTCCGGAGAAGGATACGGCCATGAGCCGAGCCCGCCAAACGGCAGGGCAGAATGGTGAAAAATTACAAGAGTAATGATGAGCGCAGAGCGCAGGTTGTCGGGGAAATGGAAGCGCGTGTCGACATGTCGCGGGACGCCGGCAAAACTGTTGCTCCCTCGCGCTCGGGGTTGCCGCTCACGTTTCTGGGATGGGAAATGAATCCCATTTACTAACCAGTGCGAGTGCTATACGATTGTTCAGGACTGGGAATCTTCCTCAAATATTCCTCGGGTTACGGCAGACTGCGCCGCTGCGCACAGATCAGCTTATCTGAATCGCCTCATCGAAGTTGCGCGACTTTTGATCACCTAGGCTGACGGATATCGCAGGGACATTCTCATCCAAAATATATGCAAAACAGTCAACGTTTATCTCGCAAAGGTGACATAAAGGAATAAACCCCGAATGTCTCAAGACTTGGAAGGTCTAAGCGACATAAAAAAATTGGCTCGAAGAAACATGCCGGCCGGAACTGGCCGGAACGCTTGTTGCGTTACGCCGCCCGAGTTCACGGGGTGGACGATGGCATTGGAAAACACCGTCCTCCGTTCCTATCAACTAATGTCTTGCTGAAATGCGTCTAGACTTGCATAGCGCCAGGATACATCAAGAGTGGAGTCGTATTTCAAGTAAAAACAATACAGTAAATATTTTGATATGAGACCCGCGCACCTGAAACAGATTCTGGAGTGGAGGAAAGTAATGAGCAGTGAGACGAGAACAAAAAAGGGGACTGAGACAAACCTAAACAACCCGACACCAGCACAACACGGTCCTCACGAGGAGAACAAGGGGCCCAAAAATTATCAAGCTGAAGTATCACAATAGCTAACCGGGCTCGCGAAGAGGTGGTGCCAAAGTTTACAACAGGTGAATGGAAACGGGTGCGCATGTATAAGTATGCGTGCACCCTATACGGACCGGGAACCACCCGAAAAGAAACACGCACAGGGCGCGGAATTGGTGAGGCTCTGAAGCGGGAACCACCCGCCAAAACCGCAGCGAGGGTGGTGAGGCCTCGAGAACAGTGGACTGTCTGCACTCTACAAGTAGAATAAGTTGTTCGTTCAGAACATCGCGTGGTCGCGTAATCGTTTGTACGATTCTGCATTCGTATCGAATGGCTGTCCAGGACAACAACGGCCCAAAAAGAGGTCACCGCTCGTACCCCGCTGTGCCGGCGACGAGCGCTAGCGCATCAGGGCCGGGTGCGGCAGTTAGCGACCCCAGTAATTGTCCGCGGTAGTTTTGTCCGCGTCGTCCCGGAACTCCTGATATTCTCTCTACAACGGAGCGGCAAGACATCGCCAGTTTGTCTGGAGGGTGAGACGCCGATAAGGAGGCGCAGGCGAACCCGCACCTCCCCTCGTACGTCTGGCCCCGTCGTGAGAGTCTATCGATGTCCATGGCGAGGAGACATCCGCCGATCTGGCATTGCACCTATGTGGTGTCCGCCGCTGTATGCGGCGCAGCGTGGTAGTGCTGTGATCATGGTCGATCCTTCACGAACGACCTTCGTGGTGTCCATCGCTATACGCGAGGGTCGCTATATGCGACGCAGCATGGTAGGCTGCCGGCGTGGTAGTGCTGTGATCGTGTCTATCCATTACGAATGACTTTCGTGGTGTCGACAGTGGTCGGTGCGACGTAGTCTCCTGAGGATCCTACTGCGAGGCGATCGTGGTCGACGCCGCCGGTCTAGCCATCACGAGTATCAGTGGTCCATGTGCCTCGTATGAGGGCTTAGCATCCCGGGGCCAGTGGCGCGCGGTGCAGGGAACGTCGTGGTCAAAGACAAAGGAGTGAACTGAGTCAGACCTGGTTTTGATCCGATACAGCACCGCCACAGTAGATCCGAGTCCTCCCGAGTCAGTCATGTTTCGAAGGGCTGAAAGCATGTCAGGAGAGGAGAGGAGAGGAACCTGAATACGAGCTTTCAGTGCTCTCATAAAAGTGCGTTGAAACGCTGTGGTTTGGCTTGGGTTTAGGGCTCTAATCCGTCGAAACGGGTCAAAATTGATGGGGTGTTTCTCGGAAAATTATTAGCCGGAACCCTGATCTCAATTTCAACATTGAACAAGTGAGGTACGAGTGTTGAAGCGTCTGTCTACGAGAGACTAGATCTCAATGGGTTGTGCGGTAGCCCTCGGGGTCGATTCTGTTGCTGCCAAAAGACTTGTGGATTCAATGTGAACTGGAGGCAGAATCGGACCCGTATGCTTTTGACCCGTTTTTCAGCGACGGGTGATCAAATCGATCAAAACCGGGCACTTTTGCCAGTTTCTGCCCTGCATTGGGCCGCCATTGCCTCAAACACGGATGGCAATCAATAGAGCTGATCCGTGCGCATCCATTGGCTCTAAAACCGGGCCGAATGTGTAATTTTTGCCGGAGTTATGGCCGAAAACGGGTTAAGCGACGGGTGTAAGCCGTCATACGGACGGGTTAGAGCCCCAGGGTTATATCCATGAGCCCCGTTCTGTAAAGTTGTCCAGATAACATATTTCCAGAAAGAACGTGAGCCCGGAAGTCCACCAAATCCTTGCCAAATCCCATAGATTTTCAAAGACTTCAGACTTAGTAGACTTACGGCTAACTCCCCGGCACTCGGTCTAGACTTTCGGCAAATATGCCGACGCTACAATGCCGGCCTCGGATCAATATGCAGCAACCTCGGCATGCAGTCACTATTTCCTGTGCGCGAAGAGGACTGACCATTCGATGCCCCTCCCTCGCTGCGCTCGGGGGGTCTTGTGGCGGGATGGCACGGCGGATACCGCCTCGACAGCGAAGTGTTTCCAATGGCGTGATTCATCTCAGGATCAACTGAGGGACAATGAGGGTGACTGTGGTGACCCTCGGCATCGAGGGAGCTTCAAGTATACCAAATCTATTCCGGCGTCTACCAAGTCTACGAAATCTACCGTATACAGAGTAGACTTCCGGATTCACGTTCGTTCTCCATATTTCTGACTAGTTGATTCAAGAAGAAAAAAAGTAGAAGACTTGTAGCGTTAACAATCCACGCAGGAATTTCCTTTTGCGTCCATTGCAGTCAGCATGTTTGGTTCCGCTTGATGCGGTGCAGCTGCCTTTCCTTACACCAACTCTCGACTTGAATGGACCCTGGCGCATTTCTCGCCTGTCCGGAGCCCTATCAATATCCCTTGGCTCGTTTTGAAATGCACGGTCCACTCATACGATACCGCTTCATCAAACCTGAGCGGCTTGCTTTTCAGCGTCGTTATGTAAAGGGCTTACTAGACGACAATTGCTACCTACTTCGATATCGCTGGCATCCCTTCTTTCTCGTCCGGAAACCTACGCATAATGTATGTCCCGTCACCTCGTTTCTCTACGGTGTATCCTTTTGACGAATTTAATGCGGCTGACCGCCTCTGTTCCAAATCTGCATTCGCTCAGAGTTAACATGTCAGCCTCATATGAGGCTCAACACTTTGCCTCTTGCCTTCACACCACTATCTATCATCTATCTCCCTCGCTCTCACTACCTACTATTCTACTCTCCTTCCCTCGTACATTCATTCAACCCAACCCCACCCACGCTCATTATGCCCGCAATCCTTGGCGACCACTCGGACGGCATTTCTATTGCGGGCACATTTTCTCCTCTACCGACCTCCAGCAGGTCTTCATCGGTGCTGGGAGCATCACTGGGTTCCTTCTGCTCGCTTATGTTTTCTTGATTTCTGTACCGAAGCTGGCGCGCTGGGGGCGGCCCAAGTCGTTGGATTCTCAGGTACATTCCTATCGCCACCGCCATTTTTATAGGTGAC
Organism: Mycena vulgaris; assembly: GCA_029204335.1. Classification (NCBI taxonomy): domain Eukaryota; kingdom Fungi; phylum Basidiomycota; class Agaricomycetes; order Agaricales; family Mycenaceae; genus Mycena; species Mycena vulgaris. The sequence goes on from JARGYA010000990.1 coordinate 14,337, forward strand.
TGACATCGATTTAGAGCCAGGCCGCCGTGTTCTCGAGTGGGAACCTTACGCGCCCGGTACCGGCACGTCTCCGCCCAGAGGTTTCTCGTCCTGAGTCCCCGTTTCCGGCCCGTCCTCGTCCTACTGTGTTGGCGGCTCTCCCCAAAGCTCACACAACGGGACCGGTCTTCGACGTTTACAGATACCCCGGCAACTGCTGGAACGGGGAGCATCTCGCGGGCCGCAAGGTACTCGGGGCTCAGATGGCCCGTCCTGTTGTCAAGAGCACCGCGCCTCGTCGAGTTATGGCGCCCCTTGTCAGTGAATCGGTGGTGAATTCCCACGACCTCCGCATCCAGCAGCAAGACAGCCAAGCTCCCACTGCCCCGCCCGAAGTTCCTACCTTTTCCCCGGAGGAGCTCATGGCGCTCTGGGAATCTGCGGCTCACCTCCACCGAGTAGCAGACGACGTCGTCGGCGCGCATCCCGATGCGCTTTCCCTCGCAGAGCGTTTCGCACCGGTCGCGCCTCTGGTCTCGTTCCCGAGGGTCTCCTCTACGAACACCAACTTCAAATTCGGTCTAGTCCATACAATCGATAAGACCCCTGCCAGTGTGTCTCCGCCCGTTCAGGTTGCTCCCACGGTCGAGGAACCAACCCAGGAGTCGGCGCTCTTCAAATGGGGGACCGTCACGCATACCCTCGAGCGCCCCCTGCGCGGCAACAAGTTGCAAAGGGCTCCCTTCGTTCGGTCGACCAAGCACAACGTGACGACCAACGTCGTCTTCCCCAAGAGCTCACCTTTCTACACCCCTTCCGCCGCCAATAAGGAGAACGCATTTTCCTCGTTCAAGGACGTCTGCGCCCTGGTCTGACGACATGGTCCTGATTGTGCTTTCACTCCCGCCCTCTTTTCGATTCTGCTCCATCTACATATAATCGGTGAGCGGTTATAGCCGCCGCCGCCTCTCTTTCCTCTCGGGCTCTGTGTCTCTTTGGGTTTATTAGCGGCCAACTATAGGCCGCCGTCGGGGGTATAATAGCGACCAATATTCGGCCGCGGATGGTTATCGTCTTTCCTCTTCTCTTTCTCTTCTCCCTCTCCTCGAATCGTCTCCAAGAAAAACACAGAGGGTCTGATCAACCCGAAGCACCCAAATCACCACGGCGAACGTAACCGCATAGATGAAAGTGGATAGCTTATAGCAGAAAATCGGAGGATAAAAGAGCGGATGGCTGGGGTGGTATTCCAATTTCGTGTGCTTTATAGTAGATAAAAAACCGTGGTGTTTTCACTCGTCCGACTTAAGGTCTCTGAACTTGTAGTCACCCGAGGCTTTATCAGTTCGAAATTATATCCTTTTTTCCTGTCTGTAGCACGGGTAGTATAGTAGTAAGTATGTATCGAACCGCGCACCCTACGATAATTACACTGACTTCCTTCCTCGTTGCCATTGCTTGAACTTTGTATACCCCGCCGATGATAGCCATCACACCTGCTATACCTCCAATAATAGATGTAACGATAGTAATTGTGTCCGTCGCGCTCATTCCCCGGGAAAGAGAGTCTGCGTTTCCAGAAACGCTCAGGCTCGGGACTGTACTGCTGGACGAATAAAGCCCTGGTGAAAGGCTGCTCGGTGACACGGTCCCGGCATTCGGAGAAGCGGTTGTACCTGATTTAGTGGTGGAAGGTGTGGGGCTAAGCCCACTAATGTTGGGTAGACCCGCGGCGGCAGCCTCGCTGGTCTCGCCAGCCGAGGTACTAGGACCAGGTTGAATAAGACTGGTACAATACGGGACTGTCAGTGAGCGGTACCTGACACGAAAAATCATTGGCATACACAAAACTTTGTATTCCCAAATAACTATCCGTCCCAGCAGTGTTGACCCCGTTGACTGCGATCTGGAGCTCATGATCTGTGACCCCACCTATTGTAATCCCAGTCAAGCCCGTCGCAGACCAGCAAGTGCAATTTGAAGGGACACAGAGGATCCAAATGTTGTCTCAGCCTCGTCTATGGTTATTGTGAACCACACATTTGTTGACTGGAGGTTTACATATATCCCGGTTCCTATAATAATTTGTGAGCGTACAAAACAGGATGATTCTGAGCGAAAACTGCCTTGAAAGTTTTAGCTGGCGAAATAGGCGCCGGAACTAGTGCCAGATGCAGTCCTGACGGTGCCAGGCGAGCATGAAGATGAGGCTGTTCCCCAGCTCGAGGACCATATGATGGCTGGATCTGTTGCTGCAACAAAAACGCTTTGTGATCCAGCTGGGGCAGTAGGAATAGGAACCGAAGATTCTGCGTGGCTAGTCAATATTCGCTCGACATAATCTTCAGGAGCAGCTCACCAACCACGGCCACTGCCAGTGGTGAAGCGATGGAGCTTGTAGTGATCAGGACCCAGACAACGATTCGAAGCTGGAGGGGCAAGATACTGACCATAGAGGTCGTCAGAAGAGTGGGAGGAGCTGTTTGCGTTGCCTGTCTGTGTGCCCTGTCTGCGTTGCCTTGTGCCTTGAGAATAGCCTAGATATAGATAGATTGCAGCTGCTGACGACGGGATAGCAGCCGTGTCGTCTTGCTTAAATTCTGGACTCTTGCGTGTGGCCACCCGAAATATAAGCTGCTTAAGTTATTGCTGACGTTGGATTCGGGCTCTGCAGACGTTTGAAGGTTGGGGTCCGAGTCGCAGACACCTTCATTAGTTGCCTATGTTCATTGTTGGTTTATTGAGTTAGATTCACTGCCAAGAGTTGGGCCTTGAATAGGCCTGGGAAACTGGTGCACAAAATGTGGCTTAGACAGAGGAAATGGTCACTATCCAGTACTATGATCATGGCTGCACCCCGGATTCAAGATTTCGACCCGACCTGGAGGAACGGAGGCTTGCCAAGATTTTAAGCTTGACACAACCTACCAGCTTTACGCACTCATAGGTATCTAAAAACATCAGAGGAGGAGCCAGAAAATACAATAGGCGAGCGACGGCATCGAAGGAGTCGGAGTTTGCTCGGAGTCAGTCGGAGCCATGCCTGTCACACTCACGTGGAGAGCGTAACACCGTTCCCTTAACCTCGCGCCGCCATTCACCCGGCGCCAACCATGACCGACTCACTAACCTCTACCCGCGTAAACTCCGCGCTCCTCCCCCGATTCTCTGGAAAGAATGTCAGACTCACCTGCCGCCCCATCAAGGCGCGTCCGGCTCTTGAATAGTCGCGCTCAAGGAAAGTCGATGCTGAGTGTCTCCATAGTTCATGGGCAGCACCGCGACCGTCGCAGCCCCCGATGGCGGCGAGGTCACCATTACGCTCCTTCCTGTGCGTCTCAACGCTCACTGCGCTGTGTCTCGTCCTTTGTCGCTGCAGGCTCACGTCCCGCCCCGCAGGACACGCACATGGCGCCCGACACGTACTACGATGTAATCGGGAACGTGGTCAACCCTACCACAATTAAGATGTACAAATGTATCCCTATGGGGACGAAGCTTGGTGCGCACTGAACCTCCGCCGCTGGGATTTCGCTAACGGGTTGTTTGCTTTAGACATGAAGCTCGTAGACGACACCGTGAAACTCATGCACGACCCGCGATTCTATACGAAGCTGTTTTATCCTGGGGACTAGAATGCTGTTGGGCGCAAATTTGACTCACTCTGTATCATTGCACATATCCTTGTTGTACGCATAGTAATTTTCCTGCCCCTTCTCGCAGCCGACGCAGGAATCTTGAACATGAAGAACTTGGGAAATGAGTCAAATGGCATACTATACCTTGACGAAAAACCATTCTATTTTGCGCGAACCACGCTAATGGTACGCCGACTAAGAGCAGATAGACTATTTATATGATATGTAGTAAAGTGACTGTATCGATACATGGACGAGACTCAGATGAGGTGCGAGGATATGCGATGTGATGCGATGCGATGATTTAAAACGACGATAGCAGATTGCGATGCGAGATGAAGACGAGAATAAGAAAATGAAACCAACTTGATGGTGAGCAGGAGGACGTGAGCAGGGACCTAGAGCTTTCCCAAGCCCAAGCGCTGCCGCCGTTCCACGACCTGCCCTGGGCCTAGCTTAAGCAGCTCCGCGCACTGGTCCGGGTGTGCCGCCAGCGCGTGCCCCACAAGCTCCCCCCACGGCGCCGCCGCCGCGACCTCGAAATGCGTCCCAGGCCTAAATGCAAACGCATCAATGAGGGAACTGAACGAAAGGGAAAGAAGACCCACAAACACATCCGGGCAGCGCAATCCGGTCGCCGACCGTCTCATACAGAATGCCCAGGGTGGCTGATCCCGAGCTTCCGCGGCGGGGCGGCGTTCCCGTTTATAGCGGGCCAACGGCGTACGCTTTGATATCGCGGCGGAGTGCTTATGGGACACAGGCTTGACAGGCGCCTTGGGGGGAGATACTCGCGCCTTGGCCGTGGGCCGCGCCGAGTCTGCATCTGCGGATCCCGCTTCGTACACCGCGCGGCTGCGCTTGCGGGGGGAGGGCGCTGGGGAGGGCGCGACAGCGGGCTTCGGCGGCAGCGACGGGTTGTCCTCTGTGCTGGGGGACGGCGGGTGAAGATGAGCGAGGCGGGGGACACGGGGGTTGCACCGATTCCGAATGGGTACAGCGTACGCGGCATGGCTAAGATGGGCACGTGGGGGGCAAAAGGCGAGGGCGAGGATGCGCGCGACGCGGCGGGAGAGGACATCGGCCAGCCGGCGGGGACGACGGAGGGACGGTCGCGTACGCGCGCTGCGGAATGTGTAGACCGCGCCTGGATCTCGCCATTTCCGAGCCCCGTGGCCTCCAGCTGGCGCATCAACCGCGCCCGCTCTGAGACATGCTCCGCTGTCCGTGCACGGTTCTCCTTTTCCAATCGCAACTTCTCCTCCGCCAGGCGCTGCATTTCCGCCCGCACGTCCGCAAGCACGTTCTCCGCCTCCAAGAGCTGCCGCGCGGCGTGCTGGCTATCCCACGCCCAGAGCCTCGTACGCCTTGTTCGCGGCGTAATGGTGTCCTCAAACGACTTCGCTTTGGCCTCGTGCTGCTTCTTCTCGTCCTCCAGCTGCAGTTTTCGTTCTGAAGCCGATTTGTTGTCGTCCCCGAGGCGCTTGTTATCGTCTACGAGTCGCCCCTTCGCTTCCTCCATGCGCCGCATCTCCCCCCGTACGTCCGCAAGCGCGTTCTCCGCCTGCAGGAGTTGCTGCACGACGTACAGATTGTCCGCCCGCAGCGCATCGTACGCCACTGTTCGCGATCACGAGCCGCCGGTCCGCCTGATGGTGGGGTGCTGCGCGCTCTCGGCCTCGAGACGCTTGTAGTTCTCCTCGAGCTGCTTGATGGTATCCTTGAGCTGCATTGTATTGGCCTCGTGCTGCTTCTTGTCGTCCTCCAACAGCCCCTTGTCGCTCTGAAGCCGCTGTGTGTCGTCCTCGAGCCGCTGCTTCTCGTCCTCCAGTCGCCGCATCTCCCTCTCGAGCCGCACCTTCTCCTCCTCCAGGCGCGTCGCGCCGTCCTTGAGCCGGATCTGTTCGTCCTCGAACTTCTTCCTCTCCTCCGCGTGGTCCGACACGAGTCGCGCATGCTGCAACCCCAAGGCGCGCGCTCTCAGCAAGCAGCCTCTCTCTTCCCTCCTCTAGGGCCCGATTCGCAGACTCGAGCCCCTCCACCCGGACCTGCAAGCCCTGGACCCGCGCCTCCAACTCCACGCGCTTGCGCGCCCACCCTTCCTTCTCCCCCGCGTGCTCCCGCTTCGCGCGATCAAGGTCCGTGTTCACAGACTCCAGATCCCTCCTCGCGCCAACCAAATCTCTCTTCGCACCCCCATCCTCATCCTCCAACTTCCCCTCTTCCACGCCCCCATCCTCGCGCAGCACCGTAACACCCTCCTACAGCCATCAAAGTAAGCATACCTCTGTCCGAAGAAACCGAAACAAAACGCACCTCAATTTCGTCGTCCGCCAGCTCGTCCTCGTCCTCCTCCCCGCGGCTCCCACGGGCAAATCGCACGCGCCGCCGAACGGGCACGGGAACGGGCGGGCCCGCGGGCGCCATGAGGGCGCGCAGGCGCGCGTTCTCCGTCTGTACGCTCACGAGCGCGGCCCATGTGCCGCCCGCCTCGGGCTCCCGTCGTTGGCCCTCGAGCGCGGTGCAGTGGGTTTGGAGCGTCGAGTGCGTTGTTTCGAGGGTCGAGTACTTGGCTGTGAGCGTCGTGTGCGCGGTTTGGAGTTTGGAGTACTTGTTCTCGAGCGCCGAATACTTTTTCGCTAGCGTTGCGTAGTCCTTCTCCAGCGCTGAGTACTTCTCCACGAGCGGCGAGGGGCGTCGAGTGCTGAGTCTGAAGCGACGCGTGGTTAGTCTCGAGCGTCGCGTGTTTCTTCTCGAGGCTCGAAAGCTTGGGCACGAGCGAGGCGTAATTGTACTCGAGCACCGTGCACTTGTTCGCAAGCGCCATACGCCTGTTCTCAACCTCTGCGCACTTGTTCTCGAGCTGAGCGCGCTCGGAACCCGCGTCGTGTTGGCTGCGACTGAGCTGACACTCCAGCGCTGCGATGCGCGCTTCGCGCGCCTCGAGGGCGCATGCGAGTTCCGTGGCGTGGGCGTCGAAAGCCGAGATGAGCGGTGCGAGGAGCGACGTCGCGGGGTGAGTGCGTAGTGGGCGAGAGACATTAGAGTCGTACGGTACTACTTGGCCATGTTGAGAGTGGGGATTGGAGGTTGGGGGCCTTCTTTGCGACGATTGGCTAATGTTGACGGGAGTGTCCTGCGGGTTTGTGGGTCCTCCGTGCGAATGAGAGCGTGGTTGCGTCTGAAGTGGTGGATTATAACCTCTCGACGCGTCTTGTTGGGGCTGCTGTGGCTGGGGTTGCATATTGTGAGGGAGGGGGGACGCGTCTGGGGAAGCGATGAGGACGAGGATCGGCGAAGGGATGGGTGGGACGGACGGGGATCTAGGCCGTAGGAGGACGGGGTCAAAACATCTGGGCGGTTTGTAGTGGAGGACGGAGGGTGGGGTACGAGCATTGGTGTCCATCGCATCGTAGTTAGAGTCCGAACTCAGACTGAAAGAAAATCTTTAAAGCCTGGCGCTTACTCACTCCCACGCTCAATCAACAGGCGCCTAATTACCCGAGACGCGTCGCGTCCAAGCGGCACGAGCACAACTTTGGAGAAAAAAAGACTCGAAGTCATAATTCTGGGATTCGCCTGGGATGCAAGCGATGAAAATCCCAAACGCGTCGAGTCGAGCTCCAAGTATCCTCAATTGCCTCTCGGCTCAATGAGTCCTCTGTAAACTTGCACCGCTATCTGGCCACTGCAGTATCGGCAAACGGGCCTACTTTCCCGCGGGCTCGACTAATCCAAAGGGTAATGCAAGACCCCTGTTTAGAAATACACATCCCAATGGCGACTATCCATAATTGAAGAGGCCCTCGTTAAAGCTGCTATGCACATAAGTAAGTAGTTAAATGGCCTGCGGTAATTGGTCAGGCCAGATGGGAATTATAGATCCGCCAGCGGTGCCCTCCCCAAAATTTCTCGCAGGGACGAACCTTAGGATCAACGACACGGAGTCTCACGACGAGGGTTATGAATCTGATGATACTGCGACCAACCTTGGGGCGGTATCTGTATTCAAGATCTGCTGCGTCTCAGTTACAGCATAAGCCGGAGAGAGCAGTGCACAGCCGTCCTTGTGGAAGTAGGTGCGAGGCTCAGGAGCACGCCCCTTGATATTCTGTGGTGGATTTTACTTGCGCTTTTAGGTGTGGCCTTTGCCATCCAGCAGATCGCATAAAGAGACGAGTCGGTAGCACATATAAGAACGAGTATGAGAATATTATCAGATTCTATTTCAATTTATCGTAAAATGAATGCTACTTCCAGGGTAGCCACTGGCGACAGACCATGTAGTTTAGTAGCTATAGCAGAGGTCCGGGTACTTTTAGCTAATCGCGATGGTTGGAACCCGGGCCTAGCTTGCGATCAACAATGCCATCATCTCCCTCCGGTCGTGGAATCATTAACCCGAGCCAGCTCGGCAGCATAAGTTTCTTGTGACGGAAGCATCTGGGCCCGTACTTTTCCAGCACGACAAGCAGGCTTGTGCGCTCCCCCACGCGCTCTTCTGGCAGCTGCGACTGCAATAGACGGCCTAAATGTCCAACGACGTCAATGAGCGCTCTACGTAAAAGACGCAGCGACGAACCGTCTTGCAGCCGGAACAGCGGGAGAAAACCTCCGCCAACTTGCTGCTCTCCACGTTGGTACACTCCGGCGCCTCGCATTTGGAGTACAAGGGTCCGCCCGAGGGGCCTATCTTTGCTGCCGTCTCGATGATCTCTGGAGCGCAGCGAGCGGCCCCGGAAGCGATATATGCATCCACCGCGTCGTTCCACGTCTTCATCACCTCGATCCATTCGGTCTTCGGCATGGCCATGGCTGCGGCAGGGCTGATAACACAATCAGCGGGAAACGAGGTGCAAGTATCGAAAGGTAACATACCTGGGCGCGAGCATCGTTTGCTTGGACGCCGCCGCGTATGCAGGGTCGATCTGGTGGTTCTTTGCAAGGACTTGAGAATGGACAGGAAGGTCTCTGGCGTAGCCGATTCGAGATCCGGACGTGGCGGAAGAATTGAGCGTATGATTCCGTTGGGACTATAATCTGCGGCCTTCTTTGATCGTCTGTACACCAGCCAGCCCATCTTTTCAATGAAATTCCACTTCTCGCTCCACAAGACGTCGGCTCTCTGGGCGCAGCATGCTGCATGTATCTTCCTCGACCCACAGGGACATATGGATTCTGCGGGGTACAGCTGTGGGTTCGCGTGACAGTCTTTGAGAGGACGCTCGGAGCCGCAAGGGCAGATACGAGGAGGACGGATTGCCGTGGAAAGTGTTGATACAAGGGATTCGAATCGGGTTCTCTCGGCGCCTTCGAACATCCTCGAAAGGCCGGGTTTCGACGTAGCGCCATGGCGGAGGAGAGCGGAAATCAGATCCCACGAGCGAACGACACAAGCGTGGGAGAGGAGGGAGCTATTTCCATGAGTCTCGTTGGGATTGGCGTGGTGGGAGATCAAGAAGAGGCAAACTCGGTGCACTTTGGCCACAAGCAGCTCATTAGCTACATGCAAACGTGTAGGAATAAATCCAGAATGGGAACCGAAGAGAACTTCCAACCCAGAAAACAAAGGGGACTTCCCTGCTTTGTCTTTGCAATCCACGGGAATTCCGAGTCTGAGAGACTCGTGCGCAAGGGGGAGATCTCCATGGGCTACAGCGAGATGGAGGTAACTCAAACCACGGTCTACGGGTTTCATGTGTTCTGAGAGATTGAGGTAGCTCAAATCACGATCGGGAAAGTCCGCGGCGACCATCCACTGTACAAAGCGACTACCTTGGGCTGGGATGAGTGCGTCCAGTGCCGGAGTGGGTCCCTCAACGACCATAATCTGCCGAATGTCACTGAAGTAGAGGGTGAAGATTGTGGAATCGGGGAAGTCTCTCTTGTATCGTTCCCAAAGAGGGCGAGGTAGCTGTGGATCGGATGGGGGTAGGAACTTGTCCCCGGGAAATACGAGTCTGCAGTTTTGGGAGAAGAGCTCCATACTTTTGTTGTCGGTGCTGGTGGTTTGAGGAAGGGCTTTGAAAAGGCTTGCGATTGGACAGGACAGATTCCCGCGGCGACGTATTATTTAGGTAACAGCTTCAAGACTCAAGCTGAATGGCTCGGATGATGTTGGTCAGTGGACGAGGGCCGCAGGCTGCATAAGATTTGGCCGTCAAGGCACGTCCTAGTGCTTTGAATTGGACAGGGCAAAATTGAAGGCTGCGTCTTGGTGGTTGTTGGTGGGGGGCTGTGTGAAGTAGTTTGCTTTCAAGGTCTCAACCAATTTGATCGCAATCCGGACCTCGGGCCGTGACCGCTACGCCCACCGGCCAATTTTTTTGTACGATCTCCAAGACATTCGCCAGCGATCTATTTATTCTACGGATCGAGGGTTTTAACAAGGAAACGGCCGAGCTCAGCTATTTCTGGGGTGAACGCCGAGCGCGCGCGCAAGTTCCGCTGCCCTTGCGTTTCACTGGCAAGTTTTGGTCAGAGTCTTCTGGCGTCAAGGAAACATATGGCTCATCCACAAACCTTGAACCTGTGACCCGAGCCAGTTTTGCAGCATAGGCGGCTTGCGACGGTAGCATCTGAGCCTGCACAGTTCCAGCATAGCAAGCCGACTTGTGGGCTTTCCACGCGCTTTTCTGGCAGCTTGGGCTACAATAAACGGCCTAGGGCGAATGAACGCACCAGCGGGAGAGTAAGCTGGCGACGAACCGTTTTGCAGCCGGAACATTGGGGGAAGGTCGTAGAAATGCTCTCTATGCCAGCGCACCCAGCCGCCTCACATCTACGGTAAAAAGGCCCACCCGCGAGTCCCGTCTTTCCTGCAGCCTCGATGATCTCTGGAGAACGGTCATCGACCCCAGAAGCTATGTATTTGTCCACCGCTTCATTCCACGTTGTCATCGCCTTTACCCATTCGGTCTGTGGTATGGCGCGAGCGGCAGCAGGGCTGTAAAACGATTCTTCAGTCATTAACCAGAGTCCGCCGGAATATCACATACCTTAGCGCGAGCATCGTTTCCTTGCAAGCCGCCGCATACGCAGGGTCGACATGGCAGCTTTCGACGAGGCCCTTCAGAATCGGCAGGTTGGGCTTATCAAACCAGCTAAACTCTCGTATAAGTGGCTCGAGCTCCGCAGCCACCACGCCCTTCATATACATCGCGTTCAAGGACGGATCGAGTGGAGCAGTCCTCCCGAAATCCAGCCATTCCTTCTCCTCATTCCACTTCTCGGTCCACGAAATGTCGGTTTTGGCGCAGCACGCTGCGTTTATGTTTCGGGACCCGCAGGGGCATATGTACTGCGCGGGGTAGGGCCGGGATAATGCATGGCAATCTGCAAGAGGACGTGCAGATCCGCAGGGACAGATGCGAGCAGGCCGAATGGCCGTGGACGTTTCGTGTACAAGACATTCGAATCGCTCCGAGTCGGCTTGGTTTATGAATTGGGATATGGCAACATAGCCCGGGGTGGCGCCGTGGAGAAGGAGGGCTCTGATAGGTCCCAGGATCCAATGCGGCAAGCGAGGCCGAGGAGGGATACGTCTCTTTTATGGGTCTCGTTGGGGTCGGAGTGGTGGGCTATCAAGAAGAGGCAAACTTGGGAGATCCGTGCAACATAGGCTTCCAAATTGGCCTGTGCTATCACCTGCAACGGGCCACCGACGATGATTTTTCCGTGCTCCATGTAGCCGAAAAGATTTTCGAAGCCATAAAACAAAGGTGAGTAACCGGTGCGCGGGTCTTTGCGGTGGACGGAGGTTCCGAGTCTGAGCGACTCGTGCGCAAGGGGTAGTTCTCCGTGAAATAGAGCGAGATGAAGGTAACTCAGATCGCGTTCTGCGTGGTCCGAATCGTAGTTAAACGTCTGTACAATGTCATTGAAGTGGATCGGGATGACGCATTCCAATTCTGGGGTAGGTCCCCCGATGAGCATGAAGTGGCGCACGTCGCCGAAGTACAGCGTGAAGATAATAGAATTCGGGGAATCTCTCCTGAATTGCTCTAAAAGATGGTGTGGAAGTTGTGGGTTTGATCTCGGTAGGTGCTGGCGAGCGCGCAATGGCCGAGAGGCTTCGGCGGTTTTTTGGAACAAGTCGTCCATGCGCGTCGATGCTGGAAACTTTGGAGGATGTGCGACGCTGTACGGACAAAGTATTGGGGGAAGAAATGATTCTCGCTGAGACGTAAAATTGAGGTAAGCGAGTCCGACCAAAAATAGGCCGACCAGATTCGGGATGTATTGAGCCCTAGATCCGACATGCAGAGAACAGTAGTATTGCCTTGTAAATTACACTGATGTGCGCGAAATCAAATAAAAAATGACGATAGCAGGAGCAAAGACATTACAGCAGCATCCTTCCGAACTCGATCCTCCTCTCCGTCCTCCTTGAAAATCCCACCAGATCAGAGCTCCCGCCCAACTCCCGCCCTACCAGAACTTCCCAAAGACGCTGCCGCGCCCCGATGGGCCGAGGAGCATGCCCACGCCCTCCTGGATCGCGACGCTCACGGGGCGCATCGGCGCCGCGTCAAAGACATGCGGCGCGGGCTGCGGTAGCGGCGCCGGCGTGAGCCGCGGGTGCTCCAGCTCGCGCTCGTACATCGACGCCTGCCGCGACTCCGCGCCAAGCTGCGTGAACTGCGGCTCGTCGAACCCGCGGCGCGCGCCCGCAGGCGGCTGGCTGAGCACCTGCTCGTAGAACGCAATCTCCCCGTCGAGGTGCTCCTTGGTCATGGCCGAGAAGTCCTCGTTCTTCTGCGTGTGGTACGTCTCCATCTCCGCCATCGTCGTGTTCAGCACCGTCTCGCAGCGCGCGGCCATCTCGCCGTCCGTCTGTGACGGGCAAGTTAGACGGAGGTGGGCGATAGGGAAATGAAGCACTTGCATGGTTATCCGCTTGAGAATACCGCGAGAGTGTGGACCGGTGGGTCGTCACCACGCCCTGTCGACATGAATACGGGCCGAGGATAAAAGGTGTGAAGTAAACGTACCTCGTAAAGTGACGATGGGTGTGCGACGCTCTTGAGCGCCTCGTGCGTCGCCAGCTGCGTCCGCCGTGCCTGGGATACGCAGTTTCATACGATTTCAAGCTCAACTCATTGAGGAAGAACACGCACATGGTCGTCGTACAGATCCGCCACACTCTGCAGTGCCTCCGACGTCTTCTGCATCGCTTTCGTTAGTTTGAGACAATCTGCGCGGAACAAATTAGTTTTTGCATAAACCACAAGCAGGGCGTTGACCTTGGCATCCTTCCCGCCAGCACCACGCCCCATCCTCGTTGAGAAGGCCCTTGCCCTTGGCATTGTAGTCCTCCTCCTCCTCACTGGCACCGGTCACCGGCGCCGACGCCAGCGGCTTGGACGTTATGAGAGACAACAGCGAATACGATAGTAATCGTTCCGCCTTGGACATATCTGTCCGCAATGTAAATTGAGTTGACCCCGGATGAAATCAGAGAACGCACCCACGCGAGCCTCGCGCACGCGCCCAAAGATGTTCCGCAGGCCCTGCACACCCTTCCCAATCGCGCGGGTATGCGTATCGAAGCGGTCGACCGCATCCCCGGCGTCCTCCGCGTCGACGTTAAAGTCCGGATGAAGAAGAGCGCGATGAGAACGAGGGCTGTGCGGATAAGCAACGATGCATGAAGCTGCCTTTCGGTACCAAGCGCTTCCACTCCTAAACAGCATCAGTACGAGAAACGCGCGCGCTTGCGGGGAAACGTGTCGCTCTCACAGCCGAGGAAAAATGTGACGACCTCGGCGTAGTACGCGCGACGGGATGGCGCACGACGCGCTCAATATAGCGCTCGAGGTCGCCGCGGCGCGCCTCGACAAAGTCCTCGCTGAAGCGGCCCGCGTACTGCTTCTCGGGCAGTGGGGGGAGCGCGATCCCGGGAAGGCGGCGCGTCAGCGCCGTGTGGAGGATCACAAAGTGGGAGAAGCGGCGGTGGACAGTGATGCGGGTCGGTGAAGGCGGAGCCGAGTCGCCCTCGGGTGCGGGCGGGTGGAATAGCGAGGTGACGCTGTAGATGGTGAACGCGCCGGAGAGCGTCGACGTGCGTTTCGACGGTGAATGAACAAGTACACGAAAGGGAGGGAGCTTCGTCTTCCACGCGAGCCCCGCGTCGACGAAGTGGCGGTCCGCCTCGCCCAGCCTAGGCGATTGAGGCGGTTGCGCTCCTCTTCTGACTCGTCTGAGTCGCCGCTCCCTGTCCTCTCGTGCCCGGAGCGCGCATCCTCGGAGATGACGGTGTCCGCTGCGGTGCCCTTTAGTACCCACTCCTCCGCACCGCTGGTGACAAAGGTGGAGAAGGAGAAGCGGTTGAGGCTCTTCCCGCCGAGCAGGCTCTGGCGGAAGCTCGGAAAGGCCGCGCGCCATTCGCCCGTGTTTTGAGGGACGATCTCCTGGGAGGTGAGCGACCCGCGCGGGGTGATGGTGCTGCTCGACGCATCACGCTGGTGCGCACGCGAGCCGCTCTGCAGGAAGCCCGACATGGCAACCTCGGGTGCCGCCGTGAAATCTGCGGTAAACTGCACACCTCATGAGGCCCGGTTAATTTCAGAGCGCAGGATGGGACGCACCGTGTAATATGTCCGCGGCAGCAGCCCAACTTCGCCTGCCTCGTTCTTGACGAGACTCCACCCGTCGGCCAGATCCTCCTTCACGATCTCAAGCTCGTCGCCGGCATCGACGTTGAGCTCACGGAACTCGGTCTTGCCCTCAAAGTCATAGAGCGCACGAGCAGGGCGATGGTGTGCCCTCCTTCGACTCTTCGTCGGGCTCTTCGTCGGAGAGCGACCCGGAGGACTCGAGATGTTCTGTCCATGCGGTAGAGGCGTTGATGCCGGCGTCAAAGTCTGAATGGGGACGTCTCTGGGCGGCGGAGGATGGCAGAATCTTGGATGTCTTGGGAGACCTGGGGAGTGTAGCCATGCGACTGGGGGATGTGAAGTCTGTGGACTAGCTATTTATCCTAGTGCTCAGGCAGGATTCCTCCTCTCGAGAGTTGCAAGTGTTGTGCAGCTGTCGCTGTCGAGTATGATAGCAGAAGGAAGCGAAACTGATATCGCCAAACTGAGATAGGGGTGTATCGATCACAAACTCTGTAAACCGGCAACAACATTGTATACATTATTCTTAACGTTATTCTCTTCCTTGTGCGACAATTTCCTACTCGCAGTCCGGGAATCCAAGGCTGCCCCACCCCGTCCAGTCAGGGTGGCAGGCACGGAAATGAAGCGTCTTGTCGATCTCGTGGAGCTCCTTCATCTCCTCCTCGGTCAGGTCGATGATCGTGAAATTGGCTGGATCGTCTGAGTTAGTACAAAAACGGCTAGGGGAAGGCGCTGGGCTCACAGAGAATACGGCTCTTGGTCACAGACTTGGGCAGGACGGTGACGTTCGGCTTGTTAGCCTGCAGAGAGATCAGGATGTTCGCGGGCTCCACGTTGTACTTTTTCGCGAGCTTCGTCACAACCTCGTGGGTGGGAGCGGGGAGTTGTCCGAGCCGAGGGGAGAGTACGCCGTGACGACGATGCCCTTCTTTGTGCAAAACTCGACCAGCTCTTCCTGGGTGCACGA
>JARGYA010000991.1:0-29389 GCA_029204335.1 Mycena vulgaris
GGCCATGCGCAAGTGTAGTTGAGACGCACCCTGCCCGGGGGTCGCTGCTTGTGGAATTCCAAAATGAGATCGTAAAAAGCCTCAGGTGAGTTGCCACTGACCCGAACCCAGAATCTGGCCATCGTGTGTGGAAGGAGAAAAATCAAAGCGGATTGCGACGAGATATGCCCGCTATCTTTAGTAGTGGATTTTAGTAAGGCTGTCAAAAAGTGATCGAGACGCGTTTCAGACCTTCTGTGACGTCATTAATAGTACTGAGAGTCCTAGGGCGGGGTATTATTTGATGGTGTAATTTACAGCGCAAAAAATACGTGTAAAATACATGTAAAATACATTGTTTACCGGGCACCCCTCAAATCGGGTGTAAAGAATGGTAATTTTCTCCAAATTTTGCCCGGCGTTCCCGCATCTGAGATGTGCGATGAGAGTACAGCGTCTAAGATGGTATGTGGAGCACAGCAAAACGTAATGGTCTTGGGCCGTTCAGCATCATCGACATGGGCATTCTTGAGGAAGTACTGGAAGTACGGCTTTAACTCCGGGAATGTTTATACCCACACCGCCCGACTTAACCTCGATCAATACGACATCGAAGCCGGCCCAGCACGGACTCTTCCCGTTCCCACCCTCCAAGACCTTCTCAACCCAATTCCAATGGCCGCCGACCCGTCCGAAGACTCATTATTCAATAATCCCCGACCCGTATGGACATGTTGCGCCTCGACGAGGATGAAGAATCGGATGCCGAGGACGTCGAAATGGCTGAGGCAGACCCAAGTCCGAGGACTGCCTCTGTGCGGGGCCCAAGGGTTGTCCGCTTGTCCGATGCTCCTCGTCTTGCAATCGAGGAATATGTTAACCTCCAGGCTACTGCCCTTTTAGCCCGTCTTGAACCCATGGCGCCGAAGAGGCAAGGAGTGATGCTCTAGCCCCCGTGGCTCCGGCTGTCACCCAGAAACCGAAATGGACGGCGCAGAGCACTTTGTGGGCCAAGAACGGCGGTGGCTGGTAAATTTTACGTATACTTTACAAACTTTACAAATATTACAAGCATTTATTACCGTAAAGTACAGTATTTTTTTCCGGCCTTGCGGCGCTATAAATTACGGTAAAGTCGGGCCCAGAATACTTTACCAGAGCCCCCCCGGATTGATACCATACTTTACAGCCGGAGTTCTAATAATACCCCGCCCTAAAGTCTGAGACGCGTTGGACTTTCCCACGCTTTCTGAACATGAATCTTTTTCGCAAAGGGCAGCATTATCGGTTTTTTGGGGCCGAAAAATTTCCCCCAATATGTCAGGATTCCGAGATCAGCAAGGCATCAGGCCTTCCCACCTATTATCAGGGGTCCTCTGGCTGCGGGGGTTCGGGAGGGCTAAATGGTGGTGCAATTGACGGCGGCGCACGGGGGTTAGTGGATTGAGCAGGGTTGAGCGGCACGCTAAATGACACCTGATGCCTGCTAACCCACATCGTTGTAGGACTCTGGTCCGCTCTGGTGTATGCTGCGGACGAGTTTACGAGGATGAGTGGACGCGAGCTACTCACAGGAGCGGCGGGACGGTAGATCAACCAAGATAGGAGAAGACGTGGACAGGGGAAATGTATACCTACATATGGAATGCAAGCTAAGGAAGCTGAAATTAGATTCAGGGTGAGATATAGATTTTTGAGTGAAAATCAGGATCGGGACCTGGGTGCAGCATGGACGGTGTTGATGACGGCGCTAGGTCATTCAGCCACGGAGCGGCGATCAACCAAATTCCGTGAACTGATACTTAAATCGACCCATTGTCGGAGTGTATGGGTCTTGTCCCCCCCACCCCAGATCTTTCGCCCTCATGGATTCCGTTTCAGAAGTCCCGCCCGGTTTCCAGGTTGTCGAATTGTGAGTGCCATGTCTGTTGCGAGTTTTGGTCTCAGAGCTGACGATGCGCAGCTCAGGACCGCTGGTACACCAACCAGGAATTCCTCACCGTGCCACATCTGCTGATCGTAAATATAGCTCATTGGCGCGGTTATTGAATTGGGGACTTTTCGGAACCCTGTCCGTTCAAGTCTGTAAGTTTTCCTGCTCTCCCGACGATGCTCATTAGATGTTCCAGATCTCTATTACGAAGCCTTCCCAATCGACAGACTGATCATAAAGTGTCTGGTTTATATTTTATTCACCATCGACGTCGTGCAGACGATTTGATCACTCACGACGCGTTCGCAACCTTTGGATACGGTTTTGGTGATGTCTCGGCCGTTACCAAGCTACGTCTCAACTGGCTTACAATCCCCGATCATTGGTGGCCTCGGTAATCCAGATTCTCCACGATGTGGTCCACATTGACGTTTTTCTCCAGTTGCTTTCATTGGCCAATCGTTCTTACGCGTACCGCATTTACGTGCTGTCAAAATCGTGGCTCATCCCTGTGTTAATCGTGTCCGTAAGTCTATCCACTGTTGTATTGCCGGCCGAAAATTATGACCCCACGCAGCTCTCCATCATTAGCGCTGTCGCTGCATTTATGTCCGGTGCCTTTGGTCTTGAAGGTGCGACAATTGTCGTGATGACTGCACACGAGATTCAACCATCCGAGCCGGGAATGTCGCAAGTTTGACCACCCCGAAGAATTCTGGCCGTTGCCGGAGTATGTGCTAGCCGAAAGACCACCCATATCGCTAACATCTTCCATAGGTCTGGCTCGGTGCTTCTTCCGTGAGCGACATAGTCATCGCCGGGTCCATGACATACTACGTGAGTCTCGTACTGTTCATCAGGGATCTGGGGTGACCCGATCCAAGCTATCAACAGCCGACAGCGCCTTCCGGCAAACTCGTGTCTTCCTCTCCAAAGCTGATTCGATTATAACAATCGAGACCGGTTCTGCCAACAGGTATGCATGCCATCTGCCTTCCCATAATTTATCAAAATTAATCCATGCAGCGCTGGCAACTCTCACCACTCTCGCACTATTCTACGCCTTTCCCAATCGAAGTTACAACTTTGTCCCATCCTTTACCATCCCCACACTGTACGCCAACACCATTCCCGCAGTTCTGAATGCGCGTATCCGAATTGTGGGGGGTCGTGGAACATACCTATCTGCAATGGATGTGATGGTGACCCCGACCTTTCTCCGCACGACTGGCACGAATGCAGAAGCGAGGAATGGCGGTTCTGCGCATCTTATTGCAATCAATGCTCAGGATTCGTCCGAGAGAGATTTGCATGATCATGTCGAAATGAAAAGCATGCGTGTACGTTCCATGTGATGCTAACTTGCATGGACCGGCGGCTGAAAGTCGAACAGGCTGCGCAGCCGGACGACTGCGTCTAGCATGCCCCTGCGTACCTAACACCCTCGAATGTCGGCAGAGACACCAGCAAGCTATGGGCAGACCTAGTCGTTCCACTGTATCAAAAATTCGCTCGAGCAGTGAACCTAGAGTGAAGCCAAATCATAACACATTTCCACTGGTTATTCATTGAAGCCAACAGGTCGAAGCGAGATATATTGAATGTAATTAAGACTTTAGATGTAATTAGGGGTAGTTGGCGGCGCCCTGTCGGTCTTGTACCGAGGCCATCTTGCTGGGAGTCGAAGGTGAGGCGAAAATCGGGCGTCGAGTAGATGGGAGGGAGTGCCATGTGGGGGTCCCTGATGGAGTTTATGCTTGAAGGAGTTCAATCTTTAAGTTCACGCAATATTCGGTTTCAATCAGAATAAGATTTACACGATGCCCGTGAGGGTGGATGGTACAAGCTCGTAAGGTTATGTGGCTTTTCCTACTCTATTTATACTGTCTATCCGAATCACTTTGAGTCATAGAATAAAATATTCCATACTGTTCTGTACTGTTCTTGAGCATTCTCTCTCGTTCTCGTTCTGCATGATTCACATTGAGTCACGGTGAGTCGCGTACTTGCCCGAGATATCCCCGAGCCTCGGTGATGTGCCCGAGTGCTCATACGCCAATACTCCCTCTCAATCGGTGCACATTACCGAGGAATTCCTTTAATAAATAATTCAACTTACGGGATCCTTCAAACTCCCTCTGTTTCTCATGAGCATTCGAGCTCCTGCAAGTCGGACTTCAAGCCGGCCCATTCCAAATTCGTTCGGATCAGTTCTGGTTCACGTTCGATTTCCATCGAAAGTCTTCTTCATCAATTCACGCCCGATTCATTCGGGAGGCTTCTTCATCTCTTCACACCCAATTCCACATGGGAGTCTTCTTCATCAAATTCTGTTGTCCGTGTGCCATAATTAATTCCGTCTGCTCCCTCTGATTTCAAGGTGACTTCTGTACCTCAAAATGCCGATGCAAAGTTCGCGTTGTTCTCAGAACCATTCTCGGGGCATTGGTATGCAAGATGCCCTTCCTTCTGGCATTTATAGCATTTCCTTTGGCCTTCTTGACCTCCTCCTTTAGCCCAGCACTGTGCCTTGCTGTGGCCGGGCTTCCGGCAATTAGTGCACGCCGTTTGATTGCTCGCGTGTAAAGCGACGTCGGCGCTGTCATTCGGCCCGCCGCGGCGTCCTTCCTCATCGAGAAGCGCTCCGGTGATATCCGAGACCGTGTCCAAGTCGTCCGTGGTTGCGCATAGTGTGCCGGCAATATTTGACCATTCTGCATGAAGATTAAACAGTAGGACATCCATGATATCACTGTCCTCCAGTTTTACTCCGATGGCCTTCAGCCTTGTGGCAAACCCAAGAATTCCTGAAATGTATTCCTGAATGGGTGCGCTCGGGTTGTGCTCGTAGCCATAAAACTGTCTCTTCAAGGCAATCCTGTTTCCTCTGCTGTTCTTCTCATAGACCTTTGATAATGCACTCCAGGCGGCTGGCCCTGTCGTGGTGGCCTCGATATACTGATACTGATCAGCGTCAACTGTCAAACCGATCGAGGTGAGTCCTTCCTCTGATTTGATTTCCCACTTCTCTGCGGCATCTCTAGTCGATGGCTTCGATTCTGTTCCATTGACTATGTTCCAGCATCCAGATCGTCGTAGTACCATTGTTATCGCAAACTTCCAATCATAGTAATTTGATCGGGTCAGTTTCGGTACGGTGGATAGTAGGCTGTTCGTGTTGGTCGACATTTCCAGATAGTGTTATAGTGGTGAGAGCGATGATAACTAGTAGTGTTCGTGTAAATCTACGAGCTTGTGATGGAGTTTATGCTTGAAGGAGTTCAATCTTTAAGTTCACGCAATATTCGGTTCAATCAGAATAAGATTTACACGATGCCCGTGAGGGTGGATGGTACAAGCTCGTAAGGTTATGTGGCTTTTCCTACTCTATTTATACTGTCTATCCGAATCACTTTGAGTCATAGAATAAATATTCCATACTGTTCTGTACTGTTCTTGAGCATTCTCTCTCGTTCTGCATGATTCACATTGAGTCACGGTGAGTCGCGTACTTGCCCGAGATATCCCCGAGCCTCGGTGATGTGCCCGAGTGCTCATACGCCAATAGTCCCAGGCTTTCATCAACACACCGAGCCATAGATCCTAGATTCCGTTAGAATAAATACAGCAGATGCCGAGGGGAAGATGAAGTGGATCATTCTATTGAGAAACCCCGGTTGCTGGAGCAGCGTGGAGCCGAGTGGGGTTTCCACCAGGTGGCTGGAACAAGGTGCAAAACTCTGTTCATGTGATCCCGAAATTTCCCTTATGTGTACAGTCTTTAACTGGGAAGCGAAATTTACGGGGAAGCGAAATATTCGCTGTTCAACGCCTTCGGGCATTGTATGTACAAGGATTTTTGGTACATGATACACACGGATAGGAAGTCCCTGAATGCAAAAGGATTTGTCCACAGAACCTTCTTGGACCCCGAGAGGTCCAATTCTCTGTTTTCACAATTATTTGCCAGATTTGCTATAAGTTCGGCATCGGGCTTGGTCCTGGAGCATTAAATACTCAGGATTCTGGACACTCGGGGGTTTTCGAGGTCGGGGATGACGAATATAGGCATCCCGAAAGTCATAGCTGATTTGCGGTGCGACAATGGGGCGCATTTCGCTTCCACGTGATGTGACCAATCTGGAGGTTTCAAAAGATTGCTCTCGTTCTCCACCAATACGGCAGCAATTCGGACAGAACTTTGTGCCAGGGGGTAGCCAGGATATCATACCATAGATATATTCAAAAATTTACAAAGGCCTGCTCCACCATTGCGCGTTAATTGGCAAAATCGCTTGAGCGTTTCGCTTCCCCGTTAAAGACTGTATACGTGACTCCAAAGTTGCCAAGTCCACTTTGTACTAACTCCCTGTGTCTGTAGTACATACTTACTAGTTTGCTTCTATATTGTAGTACTTACTTCCGTTGCTTCATTGATCAGTTCACACCACTAAGGAAAGTTGAGTCTTATCCCACGGCAAGCCCTTATTTCTTTTGCCTGTTGTCCACAGTATTTCCTGACGAAATATAGTGAAATTCATGGTCAAACATCGTGAAACAGACATCGTGAATGTTCCTAAAACCGCCGTGAAATTCAAAACTCATGGTCACGATGTATCATCATGAAATCATGTTGAGCCATCAGGAAATTCAAGTTAAAGGATCATGAATTTCCCAACTCAAAGTCATGAAAGGGATGTGGAAATTCATGATGTTTCCTCCTCACAGTGACCGTTACTTATTATTTACTGACTGTACCTAGCTATCATTATTATTCTAGGTACTAATATAATTAGTTGGCTTGTCTACGCCTACTGAGATCTATCATTATTACTCTAGCTCCTCCGAGTCTGCACTCTACACCCTCTTATTCGGCAGCCCACAGATTATTGAACTTTGGGGGTTTCTGTGAGATCCGGGGCTCCGGCCATCACAAGCGCAACCAAACAACACGGTTTCACCACCTTTTCGCGCTTCGTCGCGTCAAAGAAAATGGTTCCGCGTGTTGTCTCGTGATTCCCTGCCGCGCTCAATTGCTGAGTCTTCTGGGATTCCATCAGGCTGCAGAGGCGTATTAGAGTCGAATACTACCACATAACGTCACACGTCATGCGCACAAAAACCCAGTGTCGCCCGAAGGGCGAAGGCCTTCGGACCTTGAAGGCCTTCAGAAGGCCTTTGTGAAGGCCTTCAAAAATTTCGGCCGAGAATTATGCCCTTCGGAAGGCCTTCAGGAATCACGTGTGTATTATGTAATTTTTACTGTCGTTTGCTTAATTCCGTGAAAACGCGAAAAAGTTTCGCGGCGTCACGTGATCGTCGGCAGACGATGCCGAAGTTCGAAAATGTTCAAATCTCTCTTATTTCCAAGGTGTCGGGGTCGAAGAAAATTCTACCAGCTTTTTAATGCTATAAACTCCTGTCGAAATCCCTTTCCCAGTACTCCAGGTGCACGGCACTATCCGGCATTGTCTGCCGACGATCACGTGAGGCCGCGAAACTTTTTCGCGTTTTCACGGAATTAAGCAAACGACAGTAAATTTCATTCCGCACTGCTCACACACCGCTACCTTCCTTTATGATGAACTCTCTGCAGGATTACTTTTATAAAGGGGGAGAGCAGAATGGGCCACTTTAAAAATTACTGCAAGGTGTGCATCAAAAAGCATATGGAAAGTGTCGGCGCAACGATGTCGGACCTTGTGACATGAGGGCAGGCATGTGGAAGACTTGCAGATGCAATGGAGGCCGCCATCCCCGACGATGGAGCGAGAGAAAAAGTTTCGGACAAGGAGTTTCGCACTTAATTTATTCCATTGGACTGGGGCAACGCGGCGGTAGCTGGTGTGGGAAAGATCAAGGAAGGCCTTCGGCTGGCCTTAAGCTGAAGGCCTTCAAGATCCTGGGAACCTGTCCGAAGGCCTTCGGGGTGAACACTGCAAAAACCGCCACAATCTTTGCATGATCTCTGGTTCTAGCCTCGTCTGTCACTCTTCTGGTTCTCTGTTGTTACCCTATAATGGGACCTCGAACCCCAGTATTCTCTCCCTGGTGCTGTGAAGATAGCGGAATTCTTGAACCCAGACGGCGGTGCCCAGTCCCTGACCTCAGCTGTTATTGTGGTGATACGACTGGTATTAGCCCAGCCGTGAAATCTCGCATTTTTGCGATTCCTTGTCAAATACAAGAAGTCCCCTGCCTGGTGGCATACCGATTAGAGTCAGAGCGAGCTCCGCACTGCTGACTGCGTAGCAAGGACGCGAGAGAACCGTATAGGCATTAAGGTTATACTACGACTTGGTTCTTCAAATATCGAGGATCAGTATAGTAAGCTTAAGGATGCCTCGAAGTTCGTCAGATTCAGTCCATAACTCATATCTGAGGGCGGATTGCGCTGCAAAAGCTAGTTACCATACCCAGGAGATTAAACACAAAAGCCTAAGACTACTAGTTGGAACACAGTATACCAGACGCAGAGACAGGACCAGTCCGAGGACTGCTATTGGGCCATCCTGGACAGGACTGGCACGAGCGTGGACTAGACTGCAGGACCAGGGACAGTCCGAGGACTCCCAATAGACTTACATTAGGGCAAAGCATCGCCTGAGGACTACTATGTCGGTCACAAAGTACCGGTAGGTACAGGTCCGAGGACTCTAACTCGGTCCGAGGGCAAACCCAAGACTTGAAACAACAGCACGGATGAACTAATTATATTTCGAGGACTTGTGCGCCTGACAAATACCGATGCTCGGAAGTAGCCGAGCTGAGCCTAGATCATCATAGAGCCCATGTGACGTGCGCGTCGCGTCCGAGGGCCCTAACAAGCACAATGAACATCCTAAACAGGCAACAGCTGAATACTTCAGCTCTGACACAGCTAAAGCGACTTCACGGAGTGGATACCGACGGCCAAGCCGTCTCCGTTGACCGGGATAGTGACGTAGCATGAGCTATTTACAGCCATGTCGAGGCAGAGCAAGCGCGAGGGCACGGACAGCAAAGCACGGCCGTCCGAGGACTCGCTAAATATACACCAAAAGAGGTGCCAGGCACCAGTTGTCTGCGGCCGGACCTCACCAAAATAGAGCGGCATCGTCGCATTTCCGTGTTCAGTTTCAAATTACTCTTTTTCATTTTCCAATTACTCTTTTTCTTTTTCAATTTCTCTGTTCCTGTCACATATCCTCGGACTGTCACATAGTAGCCAAATTAGTATAAAAGACCAGCCAGAACGCAATGTTCAAGCAGCACATTACAGCCCAGTTCGCCTAGACTCACGTTGAAAGCTTATTCCCAAGGCATTTGTGACTCTGTATCGTCCGCGGAGATTTGTTGTAATAAGCACATCTGTTGTTGTAGATTCATTAACAAGAAAGTTCGATTGTTGGCTACATCTAAGCTTTAAGGTTCATCTAAGCCACTCCTACTAGTGCATACAAGTTGCCTAGTCATTGTCCCCTTGGTTGCAGACGGTTGTGCACCAAGTATTGTCCTATCAGTGCATACAGTTGCCTGATCATTGTCCCCTTGAACTGCAGACGGTTGTGCAGCGAGTATTGTCCTACTAGCGCATACAGTTGCCTAGTCATTGTCCCCTCGCTTGCAGACGGTTGTGCATCGAGTATTGTCCTACTAGCGCATACAGTTGCCTAGTCATTGTCCCCTCGAACTGCAGACGGCTGTGCAGCGAGTATTGTCGAGCCGAGCCCATACAGTTGGTGTCCTCGGACTCATTTACACCCTTTAAAAACCATATCCTGGTATCTCTGAGGCCTATCTTTAGGTAGTTCTAAACTATCTGTAGTTCCGAGGACGTCCTAATAAGACTCCCTACAAACGGTTTCTTCAACATTACCTGAGAGGATTCAATCTTAGTCGTATATTTCGGCGTAGACCTGAACTCAAATCATTGGCACTGTGTATTGGTTGTGTGGTGTGTGTGTGTTGGTTGTTTGAGTGGTGTTCATAGCATCCCTCGAGTCAGTCAGTTAGGTCACAGCCGTACGCAGGTGCACCGTTTCAGCGGCTCACTTGCCATCTCTTGTCATCCTGCTCGCTGTCTTTTAGTACTCCATCGACTGAGACTTTCTCATGTCCCGGCAGTCTTCCACCGCCGTAATTCCTGCCGGAGGGAGCCCAAAATGCAACCTGAATCCTTTCCCTTCCCTGAGAACCGAGCCGTCGGGTCCAGCTCTTTCCGATCCGGAATTGTTTGCCCAATGCCCCGAAGGTTCAAAGAATCTAGGGTTCACTATTCTGTGGCGTTGCGGATGTTTACGATCCACTTTTGTCGCAGTGCCTTGGCAACAGCAGGAATGATACGAAGATCTTCCGAAATCTTTGGCAGCTGGGTTCATGGCATGAATGCAAAACACAGAGCTACTTACTCGTCGGATAATTCACCGGATCTGCTGCTGTTCTCCCAATATCATTTGTGGGTCTGAAAAGTAGGTTGAGATCTGCTCTGCCTATTGTCTCAATTGCGCGGGCCAAGGTGCTAACCCAGAGTCTTTGGATTTGTCTTCGTCAACAGACGTCATTCATTCGGTTCTGTCGCTCTGGTCAACAGATCTTCCTCTGTCGCGCGACAAACTTATTCCTAGATTTCATCCGCCACGTCTGACTTTACATGACAGACAAAACCTTCTATCATTACCCACACTCGTGGAGACTTTCCAACGGGAGCTCGGCACGCACAAAATGGCAATTGAAGCTGTGAAGGCAGGTCCGGATCGTGATACCGGCGGCCAAAGCCGACTTGAGCCCCCGACGGTTTCTCCGCTTTCTCCTTGCCTGCATTTTCCACCACACCGACTCGCAGCGAAGATGGGTTCCGTGAGGCTCGGTCTGCTCATCTTGTGGCTTCTGGCAATGGCTGGGCAAGCTCTAAGCACAGGGGAAATCCAGATCTCCTCTTTGTACGTTGTCGCGGTATCAAGTAGTTTTCCCACTCACTTATTTTCCCTTCCTTGGGTTGCAGTAGCAACCTGGTTATAGGTACGCGCTCTCCTGCGGACTTGGACGCGCTTTCAAAATGTCTTTTGCAGCCCAATGCGACATCCTCAACATCACATGGACTGGCGGAACCCATGAGCCCTATTTATTAGCTACTTTAATTCGTGCTCACCTTTGATAGCTCCCTTCTTCATAGTACGTGGACTTTAACCCTCCCCAATAACCCATTTAACTTTTCAGACGTATGATCGCCTCTCGTGCCTTGTGTGTCACACATCCCCACCAATGCTTCAGAGTTGGCACTGGCTTTGCCTACTCAGGAACAATTGATACAGGGATATCGACCTTTAACTACAGCTGGCAGGTAAACTTCCCCGCCGGTGCGTGTCATGTTCTCGTTCCAGCCGCTTACTGCACGGCTGAAGGCTGACCCGATTACAGGAACACAGGTTGCCATCGGAGTGGGGGACCTCTTTGACAGCGGCATTAACGACACATTCACCACCGCTGCGTCTTGTGTGTACCAATTTTGTCCACACAGGTGGCTTACCGTGTGTAGCGAACAGCAACTGCCTTGTGGGGTACGTCGTTCTTTCACACATTTGTGTCTCTGTACTGACACTGTTTCTCATGTAGGACCACTCCCACAGGGGCGAATCCGTGAGCTCCTCCCTCTGCTTTACAGCCCCACAAGCCAACGTCAACTCAGCACGCCCAACGTTATTCAACCCACAGATACCACATTGTGCGTCAGGCTGTTCTGTCTCTCTCTCTCTCCACTCATACAAAGCACCGACCCTGCTTTCAGGCCATCCCATATGGGCTCGGGAAGCTCCCACAGCAACCTCGCTCCCATCGGAGGCGGCACTGCCGGGGGCGTAATCACGCTTCTGCTCATCGGGCTTCGTTTGTGGTACAGTTGGAGGCGGAGACAACCGAGTAACACCGTACTTCCTACAACCACACCCATGTTTGGTGCACACAAAGGCATGGCAACCATTGGTGGAACTGCAGGGCCGATTCCGGTCACTGGGGGAGTTTCGACCCAAAGTACGATGTTCCATCGTCGCTAGCAGAAACTCTTTCATTGAATGGTTTTTTTTATTAGACTCAGTTTTGTCACAGCTGGGATACCAGACCAACATATACGACCCCGACAAGGTGGAGACTTCAATGGGAGGAACTAGTCCCCCGCCGATGCCGACTGACGGACCAACCATATCTGAAGTCCCATACGGGCAGAACAGGGCACCGCAAACCATGCTCGTCGCTACTCCCGTTCCTATCATGCCCATACCAAGCCATCAAGTGCACTCATGGTCATCAACGGGAGGAGTGGATGGTGGGACGAGGATGACAACAAACACAGGTACACTTTCCGTTCTTTCCTGCCCATGGCTGCTTATCCCCACTCCTTCGTCAGACTTAGACTCCAAAACGGTGATGAGTTGGGGGCCTCCGAGTTCACAAGCTGTGTCCTCCTCCGGTGGGATCATGACTTGTTCTCTGAACTGTTTTTGCTCATCAAACATGAAGCTTCACCGTTCATTACACCCCCTCTGCGTGAGCAGGAGCGCGAGCAGCGGCTCTGCATGCTGGAGTCCCGTATGGCGATGGATATGGCACTGCCGCCTTACAATGATAAGGATTGAAGATATTCGCACGGTAAGTAGTTCAAGTCATTGGTTGGCATGTGGGAAGGTCCATTGAATCGCGGCGGAGGCAAGGCAGAGGCACGGATGAATGTGCCTTCATATATTTCTAACTGTATTGTGGCTCATTTGTAATGTACCCAAGTACACATGTAACTAGCGATCCAGAGACAATTTGAACTGAGTCAGCTGATGTACATGCTTCACGAGAATTATCCAACCTCTCGAGCCTAGGTAAATTTGATCACGTGTCATCCCCCCTGTCGATTTGATCGAAATACTACGGTAATTAATTAATTGGACAAGAAGTATGAAAGTGGAACTCGGCTAACTTAAGCGAGTTCCACTGGGCGTGGGTGGGTTCCACGGTGGATGCATCCTGGATGGAACTCACTTACACTCAGTGGAGCTTGGTTAAGTTAGCCAAGTTCCACTTCCACCCATCTTGTCATTCCTCGAAAGTAACGAAGGACTTGAGACAAGGGCAGGACAATTGACTGCTATTGGATGTTGAGGTTGTGGATTTGAGATCTGTAGAGTCGAGGGAGGGAAGAGTGCTTGGATGTTGAGGTCACGAGCTTGAGATACATAGATTGAGGGAGGGACAAGTGCTTGAATCTCCAGGAGACTCTTTTCAAGGTCGCAGGCTTCGCATTTGAGGGGAGACTGAATTGGGGAGTCGAGGGCATAGGTTTTGCCCCACTTGACAAACAGGACTTGCGAGTTTCACATCTTGGAGTCGAGAACATCTTGCAGTGTGGGACCCACGGCCGGCTTGATTGAGGACATAGCTTGCCGAGTTGCAATGTTGCGATTGTATACTTGCAGTGTTGTCACGACACTTCATGATGGGATGACACAGGAAGGACTCGAGAGCGCAAGATACCCTCGACCATGGTTGTGACGACGATGGGAACTTGGTCTATACAGCGAGGTACAAGTGTTTGTATAGAGCATCTGTCTACGAGAGACTAGGAACTTGGAATGTTTGTGGTTATCTATTCTGAAAGGTCGATAAGTATGACCGTTATTTTCGTCATTTATTCCACGTACACAGTGGTTTTCTAAGGAAAGTTTACAGTGTACTAAATCCAAGTCAAAGGCTAAAATTTACTGATGCTATTCAAGTCCAGCTCTCAACTTCTTGGATTTTGGCTATCAACGGCACAATCTGATAATTCCCACGCTAAGCTTCTAGGATACGCTCCTCTCTCCTGTGTTATGACCTGTTTCTTACCGCGCACAGCCATGCGCTGTGGCGCACAAAGCGCTTCACGCGAATATTAATTCAGCCATCATTCTTGGTACTCTACTCTTTTCAGCCTGTGCCTCCAGGCCTGACACAAATATCATCAGGTTGTGCTGCCGCTTCAAAAAATCAATTACAGATCATTACGCGGCAAGATGTATGCTTGCCTTATTTAATCCGGTGAAACGATGCTACTCGGGGTGCGGTGGAACGATAACTATGAAGCCGAGATAAAGGTCTAAACCAATATAACCAACTAAACAATCAATCAAACAACAGCTCCTCCTCTTTATGAGTAATGATAATCGCGGGTGTTTGGGGGTAAAGACCAAGTATTAGGTCAATAGATTGTTACTGTTCAGAGAACAGGGGAGTGGGATAGACAAGGGCTGTGAAACCAAAGTCGAGCAATACGCGCTATGTTCGAGACTTCGTACAAGCGGTGGGTTCGTGGGTTTTTAAGGCAATAACGGCCAGTAGCCGGCAAGTTTATGTCAATTAAGACGGGTTTGTTGGATTTCTCCGGGTTTGGGACACGCTACACTCCTGCAGGACCGCAGTATACAACAAACACAAAACACAAGTCACAGAACACAAAACACACACACAACACACACACAATACGACCCACAGTGCTGGACAGAGTCCACACAATTCACAATTCAGTCACACAGTCAATCACAGATACAATCCAATACAATCCAATCGTTGCCAAAGGTACAGTACTCGGTTCGAGATAACGATCACTTGGGTCTTAGAGCTAAACGACAACTCCGAGCCACACCGCCGTTGCATATGTGAACAAGGTAAACCGAGTGATGTCACTGCACCGTTGTGCACGAAACCCCAAGGTAGTCTGCTCTACATAGAAGAGTCAAAGACTAATCCTAGCCACAGCACCGATGTGCCTGTGAACAAGGTAAACCAAACGATGTTGTGCACGCGAGTTGTACACGAAACCGTCGGGCAGTCTGCTCCAGAACCTCTCTAAACTATGTGCTTTTATACTACTGGGATCTCAACTTTACAACACATCTATTACTACATCTCGGAAAGCACTCCGTCCCGGCGTGGAGCCGCGGAACGATCTTAGGGAATCCCCTGACTCCTATTGGCCACGTGCCGGTTCTATGAGTCAGAGCTCTCCTTGGTACTCGATCGGTTTGAGAGTTATTGGTTAATCGAACAGAAGCTTCCGAGCTGTCGTCTTCTTCATCTAGTGCTCGTCCCGAGCGTCAGTCTTCATCATCTATGATATGGCTACCTGTGGACACCTTCCCCATGTCTGTAGCTAGTCTGGTTGTTGTGATAGACCAAAGTTCCACTTGTCTTGGTAAGTGCCGGTGCCATCGTGATTTGATGTTTAACCGGCACAGCTATTCTGATGTGTAGGCACGCTCGGGCCGTCGGCAACTCACTTTGTCCATGTCTATTTACAGAAGTCTCGCCTCATCCAAGGGTCTGGACCCGTCATGTGCCTTGTCGCACTGTTCTCGATAAGAGACACAATAGTAAACAATCTCGAAGTCGGCCGCTTTGGAAGGCCCCAGTCGCCTGCATGCAATGTCATGTATTCCCTCATCTGTACGCACACGGGTACTGATATAAGGTAGTTAGTCCTGTTCTCGGTAAGTCGTACTTTGGCCCCAAGCCGAGGTACCGCCATAGGATCATGCCGATAGAGAACCTAAGCTTTGTGACTGTTAAGCTACTTGTTAGGAGCTTCCGATAGCTTCTTATAGAATAGAGAGAGCGTGCTTTATAAGTATAAAGACGTGAAATGCGAAAATACACCTGTGGTTTGTACACGGCTTATCACCGGGATTAGGAATTCTTGGACATACTTCCCTTCAGTCATAGCGCACCATTCGCTGTTGGATCCAACCAATCCCTTTCCCTTCCAGCCTTCATCATCTGGGCGATATGCGTGACATGAGGGCTCCATATTGCTGGTGAGCTATGTTAGGAAGGGCCATGTACCCCATTTTTTCTGCCCACACACTCTAACACTGTGGGGACACACACTAACATGTGGGGACAAACACTAACACTGTGGGAACACTAACACTGTGGGGACATAAAGCACATACTCAAGTTTGATCTGTCGATGAAATAGGGGCTGTTTGATGGGAATATCCCGTTTGAGGACCCGGAACATACCGGGCTATTCCTCAATTGTACATTGCACTCCCGCAATACGACAGAATGACGTTTCCATCGCACTGCGGCCACGTCTCGAGTTTCCATATAATGAGCCGAATCCTGCATTCCCATCGTATTTCTGGCCCTCTTTCAGTACGCCCAACTTATTCTAAATTTCTCTAGCCCAGCTTTGAATCTCCCAAGTTTATCCTTCTCTCATGACTGGATCAAGCAGTGCTGTCTGCTGGACGTCTGAATGTGTAATGCCCTTCTTGCAGCCAGCTTCTCAAAAGTTGCTTTTTATGCCTGTCCCAGTTGCACAAGTTTCTTAGATTCTGGGTGTCCTTAACCTCGATTTCTTTGCGCCGCACTCAGATATTCCACGACGCGGCTGTTCTGCTATTCCAAAGAGTGCATCACAGTATCCGCTATTATTCGATCTTCGATGTCGGATGTCATCATGTTTCAGATGACTTGGTTCACAGTTCCCTTTCCACGACTTTGCTTTCTCGTACATTCTAGCTGATATCTATGGAAAGTATTCGACAAGCAATCATTCTTTCCACCGGAGCGAAGCACAGGCATGTCTTGTCCCCCGTTAAGTGACGAACAGACAGATCACTATCATTGGGGATTTCAGCCACACCTGAGAAGCGATGGTGCAGCGCAAGGAAAGGGGACACAGTGGGCCGGGTTAGACAACTAGTAACTTCGTCCAAGCTTCTGAGCGTCGAAGGTGAGTATATACATAGCTCTCGAAGTCCCAAATTCTCGAACTGATAGATCGACACGAAGCATTAATTTAGCTTCAGGTAGCGCTGCCTTTGCCAACACACACAGACCGTATCCAAAAAAAGCGAACTGGCAGAAAGGAGGGAGCCGAGAGCTCGTCTAGATGGTGTGGTGCTGGTGAGAGCCTCGCACATTCTCGCTGTCAGGCTTGCTGTCAGAGAATCACTAGCCTGAGGAGATTACGCGGAATCCAATCTGTCTTCTGGCCGAGGCTTTCGAATCCGAGACTCACGTGCCGGAAACAAACCCGGATTGTGCGCCCTGCCATTCAAGTTCCAGTGGAAGAACGGTGTTTGCAACGGAGACTTCATTTAGCGATGAAATTGCAAGTCAAAGCACAAAGTCGGGACTGAGTCGGGGTTTGTGCGTGAAGATGGTTATCACCTCCGAGAAAAGATGTACCATGGTGTTCCGATGCAAAGCTGATCAAAGCTTTGACATGGGGGCGATTATCAGAAATTCAGAAGTCGCCATAACTGGCTCCGCTAATAGCACTAGTACTCTGTAACCTGATTTTCCTTTATGGAAACTTGGAAACCTAAAGGAAATCTCAAGCGAGTTGCGAATCGTGCGAGATTGAAACATGGAATGACTACCACGGTTCGCTGCGTACTAACATTTGAGAGAGAGCACAAGAAATCAAGTTCTCGCATTTCGATCAAATTTCCGGTGATCCTTGTGTACGTCATGATAGATTATTCCGTCGTTTCCTAGGCAAAGTCCCATATGAGCCATCTCTTGGGGGTCAAATGAGTCTTCCACCGCCCGTTGTATTCATGTTCACTCATCGAGCATTATTTTCCAGTTATTTTCGGCCCTCACTGTCAGATGCGACCAGTTATGAAAGGGAGCAAGGACTGCGAAACCCGTGTCCTTACTCCAGTCATCACCAGTCCGGACTACGATGGCCTCTTAAGGCTCCAACCATTTAGTTTTCGTGTATGAACCCTGGTAAATTAAATGGAAACGGTTATAAACAGTTTAAAACCATTTAAAACAGTTTGTAAACAGTATTTTTTGGGTTCTTCAGAATAAGTGTAGATTTTCCATTGCTATGGATCCATATGCGCCATTCTTTCATCCGGTCTTGCATCCTGTCATGGTGGTTGATTGGCTGAGTGGATTCTGGTTCAACTAGAGCATGTATCAGCAACACAGACGGAGCAACACGACTCGTACCCGACTCGAAGTTGGTTGAACTCTTTTGCATGGTGGTTGTTATAAACCATTGTTAACCTGGCATAGTAGTTCCAGGTCAGCATCTCTATTATTCATGCTTGCCAAAAAGATTCAAAAAGTTAATTTCTGGGTTAACGCTCGAAGAGTAAGCGGCGTCGGCACGACGGCGCATCAATCCCGAGCCATCAATAGTTGTCATCTTCAGCATGTAACCTGCCCAAAGAGCACAACCATGGTCAGTACAAGTGTATTTGTGCATTTTGAGAAGCAAAAAGCCTCACAGACACTCCTGGCTACAAATATCACTCACAATTCCACTCGTAGATCACTTACAAATGGTTCGAATTTTTAACCATGTAAACCATGTATAAACGGTTTACAAACTATTTGGACCTCGAGGCAAACTAAATGGAAACGAAAACGGTTAAAACCGTGTATAAACATTTATAAATGGAAATGGTTGGAGCCTTAGGCGATTGCCACGTCGTTACCGCCGTCCATGGAGGACATTGTCACCCCAATTTGTGTCATATTGATTGCTCGGAAGGAGAAAGTCATGAATACTCTTGCATGGCTCAAAAAGCATAACCACCTCTACAGGGCGGTTCTACAGCACGGTAAGCGTCCTCAACGCTCAGATTGAGCTGCTCGCGTCGGTAATTGCATACGACACGGCGACACGGGCAGTCGTTAGCTAGGTTGCGATTGTTGCTGAATTGTGCGCAGAGAGGGGTGGTCTACTCTTGCTGGTTCGATGTGTCAGCTGAGACACCAAAGGCTGGCGCGTATCCAGGTCTCTTGTACGTCTGTGACTCTTGTCGTGTCTGTTCTTCCCGTTTTGACCCGTTCACAGGTTATCTTAGCCTCCAGCGACGCGCAAGAGTGTCGAAACTATCTTGGTGCAATGAGCATCGGAGAATTCGTGAAGTGCAGGGTGGGGTTTCTTCGCCACGATGTGGAGGCCGGCGGCGTCATAATGCGCATGCGTCGCTTCTTTTCTGCTCACGCCCGTCGCCTAAGTTACTTTTATTAAGTCTTACTCGATGTGTGTGTAGGAATTCCGAGTCCATCACTCGCTATCTCCGATGCCGTTGTTGCGCCGTTGACTGGCATATTAAGGCAACAGGTACTGTGCCTTGATCTATCCTCTTCATTTGGCTTGTTCTGTGTCGTTCTCTCTCATTTTGGCAAAATACTCCCCAGTTGGTTTGATTCACCTACCTTTAGTTTAAGTAGTTCCAGGCAGATTGTACTACCGTGTAGTTTGCGAATGAATCCCCTGTGTGTTTGCGAGGGTCTTCTGCTATTCCCGATTAAAGGCCGTGGCTTACCTTTATTTCGACAGTGTGTCCGCGTAATGGACATGCTCCACGGGCCGTGGGGGAATACACATGCGATGTGTCGGTGCTCGGGTGCCCAAGTTGCAGGGTCGGTTAGATCCACGAGCTTGTGCAAATATCACGACACCCTCCCTTTTAATCTCCAGCGCCTTTGTGTCGGCTCGTGGTTCGGCTTGACTTTTCCAGCCTCAGGGGCTTATATTGTGGAAGGCAATGTATATTAAGGAGCAGATAAACCTAAACGTAAATGTACATAGCGGGCTACGCAGATTATTTATCTGGTGATATCTTATCTTATCTTATCACAGACCAATCCCGTCCGGTGACGACTGTCGACCTCTGTCGACGAAAAGGTTCGAGGATCTGTGCAGATCCCGGCCAGAATCTACCCCAAGGTTCGGTTCTGTACCTCGGGAAAAGATCAGATCGACCCGAACTTGTGTGCTAAGTTACCAGGTTGGCTCACCGAGCGCAAGGGGGACGCAACCAACAATTATGCAGTTTTGAGAGTAACCCTGGGATGAAATGAGACAAGTCGATGAAGAAGCGGCCAAGGTCAGACTGGGCTCGCTACGATAGAGCAGTGGCAAAGAGCACCAATGAAATCGGCGGGCAGATGATTCGCATGTGCAGGGAGCTCGCCGGTAGAGATTTCGAGAACCGTTGGTAACATGAAGATCACTGAAAATCGACGTGCGAACAAGAACTGGTGAGAGTTATTCAGACCTCGCTGAGTCCATGAATTACAGCTGAGCGCTGATATGCATTGGGTAGGAAAAACTCACCGTAAAAACTGTTGGTGCCGGTGACATGGAAGCCCATGTGGAAGAGAGCGAAGGAGGTAGCCGTCTTCCCGACAAGAACTCTGAGTCGCATTATCAAGATTCAAGAGTTGCAGGTGATCCGTCTGGGTCTCCGCTCGACTACGAAATAAAGAGGCGAAATCCGGGCACTTTTTGATCTAGTCAACGACCATGGGCGACCGCATCGGACCTAGAAAAGTGGGACCTATGAATAGGAAGGTCCGGGATACTGTCAGACGAGAGCGAGCAATTGCGAATAGTGAGAGTCAATGATATCAATTATGGTAAAATCTGTAACTCTACCGTCTGTAAATAGTCCTCAAATGACGAGAGAATGAAGAAGGAGAGAAACCAAGTCAGATCGATCCAATGTACATTCTGCCGTTCATACAATATACATCCGCCCGCACATCAGGATGCGTATTGCAGCGTCCACTCGCGGCTGACGCGCTGCGCATCCTTCTCGTTCTCCTTGTAGTGCTTGGCGACGTCGGGCGCGAGGGGATCGTCGGGGTTCGGCGCACTGAGGAG
Organism: Mycena vulgaris; assembly: GCA_029204335.1. Lineage (NCBI taxonomy): Eukaryota > Fungi > Basidiomycota > Agaricomycetes > Agaricales > Mycenaceae > Mycena > Mycena vulgaris. The sequence continues at coordinate 20,559 of JARGYA010000991.1, forward strand.
CGCCTGGACGGAGAGCAGGACGGTGCGGATCTGGAGCGCGGGGGACCACTTGTCTGTCGCTTCTCGGTGAGCGGAGACTCGAAGAGAGATGGGGAGCACGCACCTTTCAGGATATCCAGACAGATCCGCCCAAGTTTGTCTGAAGGGCGCAGCGAGTCAGCTCGGCGAGCTGTGGAGCGCATGGTTTGCAGGGATGCTCACCGATGTTGGGGTGGTATATCTTGGTCAGGAAGCGGACTTTGGGGGGCGCCATCGGGTACTCTTCTGGTAAGAAGAGCTCCAGCTTGAATATGCCCTCTGCAGCAGCCAGTCAGCCTTGGCCGTCACAAGAGCGTCGGATAAGCTTGGCCCGTGGATGGGATGCGTCGGCGATGGGTGGGGGGAGTGAAAAGGACGGCAGCGCGCGCTCACAGCGGTAGGGAAACGTAAAGGAAGGCTGAAAAAAAAGCACGCACGCTGAAATGGGCTGCCATCGGGACCCTGGATCGTCACGTCGAAATACCGCAGATTGTCGTCGTGGGGCGCAGCGGTTATGCCGGGGGCGGGGTCAGCCACTAGGCGCTCGGTTTCCTGGGGGTTGCTGAGCTTAGAAGCAGCTCGGCAACGGGCAAGCGACGGGGAGCACCTTGATTATGCGCTAATCCGATAAGAATGGCGAGTAGCTTGATGAGTCCCGGGGGGTTACAAGGGTGTAGAAGGCAATGACTTGCCTTGGGGAGAGACATGGTGGGAGTCTAGGAAGAAGGAGGGAGCGAGAAGGAGGGAGACGACGACGAGTGGCAGCTTTGTCAGCACCCTCCTTTGTCCCGAGCCACGACTGACTCCGGCTGGCTTCTTTCTCAGCGCTTGCTAGATTGACTTAGTGAAGCTCTGCCGCTGCTCGTCTTCTGTGATTCTGCATGCACCACCTACGCTTCCTGTACCTGACGCCTCTTCGACTGACGTCCCCAAGTCGGACATGGTGTTAGTGGCAACACGTCCCCGGAAACTTCCGAAGTGCAACAAGAATGAAGGGGATATCCGGAGTTCGATTCTTCGTGTCTGATTGATTGTTTTGTATCCCTGCTCAAATGCAATGGCCATTAGGAAACTTGCGGGAGGCAATCTCGCATTTTTGGAGCAAGATTCTTCAGGCTGGTCGCGGAGGGCTAGGCAGTCACAGCGCTCAAAACTATCTCAACTGCAAATTCGAAGTCCCAAGAATTCAAATATTGTTTGTACAGCAAAGTTACTACATGCTCAGTCTTCAAGCGTCCAGCCCCAACGCCTCGCGCCGCGACTTGGACTTGGGGTCGAAGAACGGCTTCTCCGCGAGGGAACTCACCCTCGTGCCGTGGCGCTCGCCCTTGCCCTCATAGTCGAACGACACCGTGTGAATCGTCGTGCGGTTGTCCCAGCTACACACCCCGGAAATCAGCAAAGCTATACGGTATCGAAGCGAAAACAGCCGACGCACATCGCAGACGTTCCGGGCGTCCACTTCCAGCGGATCTGCAGGTCCGTCGACTTCTCGAACACGCTGGACCACGGCAGTCCGTCAGACTATTATATCGGGATGTCATGATGAGATGACGTACTCGTGGATGTGGTTCAGGATCGCGTCGCTCTCGGCCTGGTCGAGCCCCTCAATGCCGACGGTCATGGAACGGTTCGCGAAAATCGTCTTGAACCCTGTCACCGGGTGCGTACGGACCTATAAACAGAGAATCAGTCTTGCATTCCTCGATGGATGGGACAGTGACCACGTACCAGAGGGTGCACAATCTGCACATGGCGCGCCGGCGCGCTGGGATCGTTCGCGTCCTTGTATTGGTGCGCAGAGCGATAGATCCCATTAAGGCCGTCAAGGAGGCGTCGGAAGGCAGGCGAGAATTTGTCGTATGCGGAATACCCTGAAGCCTTCAGGTATGCAAAACAAAACAATTCAGTTCCCCGCGTTCAACTGAAGCATCGGAACGCACCCAGAGCGTATCGCCGCCCACTTCCGGGACGGTGTCCTGGTGAAGATGCGTGTAGCCCGGCGGGAATGCGAGGTGCACCAAGTCGGTGTGCCCTATGCAAATACTCTCAGTCGCGCCAAAATCCAACGGCAGCGTGAAAATGCTTACAGCCGTAGCTCCCGGACGGGTACGCATTTCTAAAGCCCCGTGGGTTCGCGAGCTTGTACTCACGCGCCTTCTCCCAGATGAGAGTGACGCCCGGGACGCCGGGGACCTGCGGGACTTGCGGGTGGATCTCGATCTCGCCGTCGCCGAGGTACACGCCGAGCTCCTTCTGTTTCTGGGGAGAGAGGTCCTGGTCGCGGAAGACTATGATGCAATGTCAGTTACAAGTCGGCGCGGATGGTATGAGGACGCACAAACGACGGAACGTTCCCTAATTACAATATGCTTGTCAGGAAATTGGACGGGAGTGATGGTGGTGAACGTACGCGACAAGAAGTGCCAGTTCATCCCGCTGCTTATCGTTCAGCTCCGCAAGCTGAAGGCCCACAATTTCGGTCTGCATAAGTATCAATCGTGAGCACTCCGCTCTCCTCCGTGCGAGCGAGTTTAAGCACGCACCCCGACGTGGATCGACAGATCCCTGACTTCCTTTGCTGCCCCGAAAAGCGCCTTCTTCTCCGGGTCAGCGCGCGTCCCCGGGTCAACATAGTCGCGCAGGTTCGTCTGCAGCTTCTCCACGTCCTGTACAAACTCGGGCTTGTTCGGGAGGTACGGATATCCCTCTGGAATCACACAATGAATAACGTATTCCGAATAGCGGAAAGCACTACATACGCGAGATGTCGATCCCCGCCTTCTCGTAGCGCCGGAGGGTGTTTACCGGCGGGCGCTTGAAGTTCGCGTCCTCTTGGGGATAGACCGGCGTGATCGGGCCCGGTTTCAAGACCTGGTGCGCGGGGGTGGGGGTGGAAATTTCGGTTGCAACTGGCGCCATCGAGAGGGATGGATGAGGGTACTGAGAATGTATTTCTGCACTGCGCTCCCCGAGGCTCTATATACTCCGAATTTAGCGTTACAAAGCGTCCAGGAAAGCACGCAATATAGGCAAGAAATTGAACCAGAGAGCGTTCTCGCGATAAGGGCAGATGACTTACGAATGTCGAGTTTCTTACAAAAATAGCGCCATTTCCGGCCACCGATGCTGGCATCAGGTCCGGTGGCCCGGATCTTCCTTGCGCACGGCGTAGTGTTCAACGTTCAAGTTTGGTCTGCTCAGGCGTTCATCTCAAAAATACGAAGGTCATGATGTTGAATTCTCAATCTCGCAAGCACATTTACAGGATACCAATGTCAAACTTTAAGTGGAACCACCCCAGCAGCTGCATCGACCGTTCCAGACTCCACCCTTAGATTAGCGTCGATTCCATCCTCTTCGGGCACGCCTTCTTTGTTCCTATCACGGCGAAGAAGGTAGATAATTAAGCACGTCCAACTGACTGTGAACGGGCTTCATTAGTAATTGACTCGGGCGGCAATACGGCAGGCGTACTCAGCAGAAACTGTAATACTGCGATCGTAATATTGAGCTAAATCTGCTGCGAAGAGACATATGCGAGAAACGCACTGATAGACCAATGGTAGCCCTTCGTTGCGCGGGGAAAGTCTGTTGTCCTCCACACGAAGTTCGGCGCGACTGCTTGAACCACGTAGGCGAGATCGTTCGCCAACGCAACACAAATGGCACGAAGCTCATTCTGGACACGACCAAAAACTCAGTCATGGATCAAGAGGAGGACAGGTGGGATTTTATTACGTCGGCTTGAGTGATTTCACTAATCCAGTTGAGGATCAGAGGACCGGCAGTGGTCTATTAATTGTGAGAACGATTGGCAATTTTTCCCTACACCACTTACGCCGAGTGTCATGAGGTAGAAATATGCGAAATGGCCGCGGATGTTGGAATACAACGGCATCGTGAGCCACACAGTGTCGAATATAAGAGTCACGATCGATCCCGCAATTACGAATGGCCATCTCAGCCCTGGTAATCACAAGTATGGGTAACGCGACGCAAAGAGAATAGGGGATTTATGCACCTTTGGCGGGCCCGTCGCTGACCCAGGCAAGAATCAAAGCCGTGACGACGAAGATGGCCGTTGCGGGGAGGGGAACTAGATAATTTCCTCGCGTTCATATAAATTATCGTCCGCAAGGTGGAGATGCACGAACGTAGTTGAATTTGGGAGACAGTATAGTGTGTCCCTGGTACCGGATACGGCTTAACGTTGAAAACTCTTGAGCCAGTATTGAATAGGAGTCTGAGCGCTGCCGTTGTTCCAGAGAACATATTCAATTGGGAGGATCCAGAGATACCAACCAGTGAGTATTCGGCGTAGCTAGATCCCTTTCTGATGAGCGTCGGACTCACGCATAATGAATGGTCTGACTTTAGCTTTGGTCCACGGCTGGCTCTCCTTCCTACCAATCGCTTTCATTCTGGCGCGCGCGAGAGCAATGTCCTGCCATAAATATGTGTTAATCACGCCGAAATTCACGAATGAAAACAAAGACCTGTTCGGTGAGAAGTAAAGATGGCTTGGCTGCCCATGGTAGATTTGGAAGGAAAACGAATCCAAAGAGGGCGATTGGGATAGTCCTAATATATTTCAGCCTCAAGTCCCCTGGAATCATACGACATAACATACACGATAGCATCAACGATCATAAGCCATCTGTGGTGGAGATCTCAGAGGCGGAAGCAAGAGGCAGAGATAATTGACGTACCGCCATCCAGCTAATCCATGTACACCGTTAAGATTATTATAGGCCGCTGTTTGCAAGAATCCGGAAAACATTGTTCCTAGGCTCCCGGCTGTCCAGAATATGGTCGATCTCTTCGCCAGTTCCCGCGGCGTGTACCTGTGATTCTCATCAGAAATCCTCTTAGTAACGAAGAAAAAAAATTGACGAACCATGACCCGAGGATGTAGTGCATGCCTGGGTAAAACCCGGACTCGAACAATCCGACTGGAGATAGTAGAACCGATCAGAAGAAATATTCCCTGCGTCGAGAGAACGCTCGAACCAAGGAATCTCAGGGCGTAGAGTGACTTGACATTTTTCACAGAGTACGTCCCGAGTGTGGCCAACCCCCAGGCCAGTTCAAGCTTTCAGAACGAGTTAGTATCCTTGTATAAATATTTGGGAGGAATCTCACTGCCGGAATCACAAATTGGGGGGAAATTCTAGTGAGAAGCAGATTTGATGGGACCTGACCGATAACATATCTATGCAGATTTAATAGAGAGGGTTGAATCAAGAGGAGAGGCCCACCCTGCGGTCCAGTAGGAGGTGGCGTAGACTAGTTCGTTCCCATTCATATTCCTGGGCAGAAAACGAGTCAGTGGCTTTCGAACATGAATGAACGGAACGAAGCTCACAAATCCTCCTTCATGGCCGGCGAAAAACTGGAGAGAATTAGGTGGAGCGACCTTACTGAGGGGTTGGATTACTAACTGCACTCGTAACGTTTGTCTGCGGCGATGTAAATCAATTTGAGGTATGTTTCAAAGTTTCGCGCGTACCTGGTCCAGATTCTTGATGAAATACCCTAACTGCGAAGCCAATATTAGCTCTCCACCGCAAAAAACACTGAAAGGTAGAATTGCGATAACATACGGATGCGAAAACTAGCAAGGATGCGTCCACCTTGAATAACATTCTTCGTTCTTGGGGCGTCACGTCCGCAGTGTCCCAAAGATATCCTAGCCATGACTGTTTCTGACTCTCTTGGTCCACCACAGAGGGCAACTCGGAGGTGGACCCAAATTTACCGCTTTCGATGGACATAGTGAGAGTGGCAAAGGTGGCACTAGACTGAGGCGACAAGTACTTAGGTCCCGTCGGCTAAGTACCATGATTAGAACAATCAGGTTCTTGCGCAATTAGCGTAATAACTTGCGCAGATGTCATGCAATGGGTCAGATGATAGGTAATGATTCGAAGATGGGGCATCTGAAGGTGTGATTCCCACCGTCTTCAATGAGCTTCCTCGGTGCTAGGATCGCGGCAGATGGCGGCAGATGACGTGCGAATAATAACCATGGTCCGTTGGGTTGGTTCTGTTGGAACCCTCGCATTATCTTCCAGCCAACTTCCTTTGACGACAGAAATCTGAGTTGGACGGAAAAGGACTTGTGGGCGAGTCAAGGGGAAGCGCAGATAACAATTTGCTTTCAGCATCAGCCCAATATTAATTGTTTGGTCGAATCCGAGATACAGTATACTATCTACAGAACTCAGACTATAGAGCCTCTAAATCACCAATCTTCTCCGTAGACCCAGTCGAGGGAGTTTACTGTCTCATTTATGTTCAAATCCGGCCGCGGATCGAAGCCGCTGAACTGGGCCTGGGTCCAAACAGCCGATATCTGAGGCAAACTATGAAATGGTCAGCGATCCCATGGAAGTTGGATAGATTGCAGCTACGAACTCTTTCGATTCCCCATCAATCTAGACATCGTGTCAGTTCAGTTCGAGATACATAAAAAAGATTGCCCTACCTGCTTGCCACCGAATTTAACAGCGGCGTCGTTGAGCCAGCCCACATAGAAGCGGATGTTCGCTGCGTCGAGTGTAAGTCTCCGGTAAATCTTCAAACACAGCGTGATTGGGACAAACCAGCTGTGCGTTCTGCGCCCAGGAACTGGAGATGCCGCCCATAGCCACCACGGTCCTTTATCCCGCGCTTCATATGTCCGCCATAGCTCCGTTGTCGTGGGAAGTACGGCCGTTCGAGACCAAACTTTCGCCAGGGCGAGCGAGAGATATTCAGAGTATGTGAACGACTGCAGGCCCCAGTTCACTGCCAGAAGTACACTCTCAGAATTTAGGAATCCCTGGATTTGAGCTACACGCACTGCTCAGAAACCCGATCGTCGGTTCCTCAATGTACAGAAATCATTATGCAGCGATCTCAGATGGGTCCCGTCCGTGACAATGGGATGTCTGGAAGAAGATGACGAGTTATGGAATTGGGGCAAGAACGGGAACGAGTAGCGGAATCCGGTTGCGAATATCACGCGAGTGACATTTAGCAGGAACTGTGATGTTATCAAGCCATGCGTGAGGGATTATAACTGTTCACGTACCGTTCCGTTGACGAGCTCGGACGCTAGAATTAGCTGCATGAAAGCGGCGTATCTCAGGCACAATGCTGACATTGGCCGGTAGTCGCCGCAGTAGCAGGCGACTGACTTCGTTCGGGAGATGAGGATTGGGAGGCTGTCGAAAATATATACACGAGCGTCAAAGAAATCTCATGGAGCACGTACCCTGACAGATTGATAAATCTTGCGTGCGTGTAGGTTTATTTCTCGGGATATTTCCACCCCACTCGTCTGATCAAGGGACACCGTCAGTTCTATCGAGATATTGGTGCGAGCCGACTGACCGCCGCTCCAACGACTAAAACCGTCTCGTTTGCGAATGGCTGTGGGCGGCGGTATTGACGAGAGTGAATGATACTTTGAGGAAATGCCCTGCGCCCAATCCTCCAGACCAGATATTCTCGGAATATTTGGAGCGTTGTATCTTCCAGTGGCGACAACAATGGCGTCAAAGTCCTGGAATCATGCGGTTATTATAAGTGGAACTCGGTTGTTTGGAATTCACGCACCTCGGTCCACCAAGTAGCTTTGCTGGTGCGTGGTCCGGTTTTCTCGAGTCTCTTGAGCGTCAATGTCCAGCCGTGCTCCCGCCCCCGATTCGTCGTAGCGTTTTTGAACGAGTTCAACGCGGGTTCTGTAGGCGATGTTCGGGTTTTCATCATTACTGTTGGCGCCATGGAACGATGCGAATGCGCGCAAGTAGCGGGCGAGAGTTCGGTGGGGTAGATCTACACAGTAGAATTAGCTCCGGGATATACAAAAACATGGCGGGGGAAGACGACTGACGCCAGGGTGTGCCGGGCGGCCAAGGAAGCTCGGTGATCTGAAATATATGAGGATGTCGAGTTGGGCATTGAGCTCTAACTCACTTGTTGAATAGGCTACAATTGTGGTACGCACTCAACGACCGCCGGAAACAAATGATTATGGAACGTACTGCAGGAGCATTACTTTCCAGTGACTCCCAAACGGGTTTGGGACCCCTGTGTTCTCTCCATTGCGCATCGCCATCCGAATAATGTTTCTCGACTGGAAACGACGACCCCGGCGGAGGCAGGGATGGCACGAAATCCCCTACTGAAGGATCGACATTCGGAATGGGGGGGTCGACGGGTGTCTCCTCCGTATAATGCCAGTTGCCCCCCGGAACGTCGTCCCGCTCGAATACTCGAACATGCGCGAACCCCGCTCCGGTGAATTCCCGGTACGCAATCAATCCGCTGAGAAAGTTGAGTTCCAAATAATGTTCGATGAACTACCCACTTCACCTAACTCCGGCTCCGATAATGGCCACTTTGTTAACCGGCCACTTGAACTGGTACCCTCTGGCTCGTCCAACGACAAGGGATGCTGCGTTTCGCGTTTCCAAGAACGGGGCCACAGAGAGTGCGAGAAAGATATTGCGTAACATCGGATCGGAAACCTAAGGCGCCACCTTGAAGGCTTTGCTTAAGTAGCAATAGTCACCATTATACATGTCGCTAGATACTGTCACGATGGCGCAACATCATCACATTGGCCATAGATAGATCCATTCCCACCTTCGGCGATCACCTCGAATACCGACCTCGACCTAAACGTCCAGGCCTGTTTGGCCCGGCCTTGAAGAACCGAACATTGACTGGCGCTGCAAGTTACAAATATCACCTATAGCCATTACGTTATCGGTGTACTGGATGGGATTCGGCGCCAACTCAAGGGTGTTTACTGCTTGATG
>JARGYA010000992.1:0-29324 GCA_029204335.1 Mycena vulgaris
GTTAATCTGGCTGCCTGCGCGTCAATTGAGATGGCCTAAGATGATAGTTGAATATCACCATTCGGCGGAAAGGGAGAAAGCGGTTACGTGAATGTGATAGTAGGGTGCTCCGTGGTCTCGTTCCATGCTTTCGCCTCATTTCGTCCATCCGACTCTTTGTCCATTATTATCTACGGGAAGGCGCATGAGAATTTGCCAGTGGTGACCCCGCAGTGAATAATACTTGCACCGTAGAAAGGTGATAACCCCCGTGGCATCACACTCATTTCTTCCAGTTTACCCCGGAGGCCCTCCCCCATCGAATAAGTAAGCGGCTCAAACCTATCATACCCGGTGTAAGCAGACGCTGTTCGAACGCCGTCGGCGATAACTACATACCTGGATCCCAGCCCCAACTTCTCCAATGGATGATGCACTCTCAATAACCGTGATCTTGTGGCCTGCCCTTCCAAGGCAATACGCGGCAGACAAACCCCCAGTCCCGCAACCGACAAAAAGGACATTGAGGGCTATTTTCGGGGTTGAATCCGGGACCAAACCCGTCTGATTCATGGGACTGAGCGAGAGAAGGGGCGAAGAAGCCAACAAGTGGGGGGGACACAAGATTTCGTGTAGACCCCAATGACATCGAAAAAGGCGCCGACCACTGATCAGCGAACCTCAGAAGTAGGCATGCCGAAATCATCCACGAAGAGAAAGAAATCGAAGCTCGGATCCAATGATGGGGTTTCGTCATTGATCGAAGAATAGGGAGGTAACCTCAGAATATGGTGGAGAGAGTTCTACTCCAGTGGCTCGACCCAAATACACAGCGACTCGCTCGGAGTCAGCGCGAGTCAGGGCGGAGAAAAAAAGCTCCTAATGGGTGTTTAGATTCCTAGCATGGACACAAGACGATGTATGTTCAGGTACGGTGGATCCATTCTGCGTGGACAGTGGGCCAGTGGCGAGTGCGGCAGATGTTCACACAAGAACTTCTGATTCTTAGACACTGGACAGTGGCTAGCCAATTGGGCGAAACTTATCACGGTGGCTTCTGGTAATAGAAGCCGTTTAGATCTTGAGGTGAAGTGCCGAAGATTCATTCGAATGTTGCTTTCATCCACCATCCGGGAGAGTTTCGGTTGAAGACGTCAGTGTTTGGGGCTGTTAGGTCGCATCAAATCCCACGGTTGAATTCCATCAACGAACACCTTGTACAAGTTTTTTTATGGCGTAAGGATTCCCATGTCGCCTAATGAGTAAGCAGGTTTTAGACATGGATGGTTTCCAATCTCAGAATCCTGAATAAACCGGTTGACTGCTGAGGGATTTAGTGAAGGCACGAACGTGAGCACTCACAGGCGCTCAGTGTCTTCCATCTCCAAGGTAGGGTCCACGGGATCCATATGGACTTGGTGGATGCGAGTGATATGTATTGGAGTGTCCTGGAAACGAAATCTGGGGGATGTGAAGGAGATCATGCTGCCCCGCCATGCTCGCAGCTGGTTCGCCTGCCCGACTCGGAGAAGTTGAATTATTCAAGACAGCTATCAGACAGTGCAACCCTGAACAATTTGACGATTTAAACTTACGGAGGGACGAAGAGGGTGGCGTGTTGGTATGAAATTATGAGCTAGGAATTGTGTTGTATCGTCAAATGCAATGGACAGTCATTGCAGCTGGCGGAAGAACAATTACTTTATCTCTTTAGAGATGGAGAGTGGATCCCTACCTGTCAACGCATTGGTCTCAACCGTCAAAATACATAATGATTGATAATCCATGGGTGGCGCGAATGTATTTTTTTGACACAGGGAGGAGCTGGGCAACAAAGTGTTATGTGTGGGCATCTGAAACTGCACCTCTAACCGTCCAGATCTTGAATTAAATCAACGCGACGAAAACAAGCTGGTTGTATAGATTACCGTTTGGGTTGTGACCATGGTGCTGATCAGGTAAATCGAGCCGAGCTGATACGCCTACAAAGAAGACTAACGCCGCCCTTGAGGGTGAATCTCAGTCGGCGTGCCTTCACAGCGTTGTAATCCCCCCATCTGTGGATTATCTACTCAGGCTTGGAATAATAAACCTTACCGCAGAGACGGTTCCTGGTGTCTTCCGGAGGATAGATACATCAGTAATAAAGTATTACGAATCTTATGATCAACGGTGCCGAGTGAAACTACATCCATTTTCCGAACAGATTGTGATTCCTCAGAGCGTGCGCCAGCTTCATCAAAAATGGGACCGATGGCTGAAGGGGGAGAATAGCTTCGTTCGCATGCAATATTTCCGAGGAAAGATGATAATCCCCTGCAGGAACGAGTCTTGGGCGAGTAGCGGATGAGCGATACCGGACAAGGATCATACCAACACCGAACACAAAAATCAAGTATAATGATTTTATAATCTACGTCGATTCCAAGGCCTCAGTGTGTTTGCCCTCCATTTTTACCGTCCAGTCAAATAAGCCCTCCTCCGCATCGTGCTGCCAACCGTCAAGGGCTTTTAGTGCTGCATCTCCCCAGTTGAAACTTTCATGCTCTGCGCGAGAGCTGGGCCCATCGACAAATATGATCAGATCTTTAGAGGCGGGCTTGATGAAGCCATATTCGATGCTGCTGTTGATTAGTTGACGGAGAGGCTCGAAGAATGCCAAGACGTTGAGGAGAACGACAGCTGCGTTCTTTGTGGTCAGATATTGCTGAAGACGTACTGTGAAGACTTACGTTTGTTGTGGATACCGAGCTGCGTCCATGTGGTTACTTCAAGAACCTATGGTGGAAAATTTAGCGTATTGGAGTAAGGGCCGTGACATGCGATCCCACCTCCTCGAACGTTCCAAACCCTCCCGGCAATCCAAAAAATCCGGCCACTCTTCTCGCCATTTCGACCTTTCGCTCATGCATACTGGCAACAACTACGTGTTCGATCTTCCCGATCCCCAGAAATAAGCATAAGAAAAGAGACGGCTCATAATAGACGGACCTTTTCGCGTCCAGCTTCATCCAGCAGAACGCTCACTGCAGAGTCTCCTTTCTCTGCTTCCCCGCCAGCGGCGACCATCGCATATGGGACGATTCCAGTCACCTTCCCGCCCCGCTCAAGAACTGCTCCGGAGACGACACCCATGATACCTTTGCCGCCCCCGCCGTATATAAGGGGTCTTTTTGCATCAGCAATCGCATTCCCAAGAGCTGTGGCAGACATTTAGCACGTTGAGAAGGTAGTCTGACGGGAACGACAGACATATGGCAGCGGCACTGAATGCCTTTTCCGTGCCAAATGATGAGCCACAGTATACTGCAACGGCATTCGTAGAATCCATTTTAGTGCAGAGAGACAGCGAGAGGGTTTCAAGAAAGAGCGATGAGTCACAAAACTGCCAAGATATGCACTCCGCTCCGAGTCAGAGTCCAACGGGGATAATCGATGAGTCAAATGTGCGGGCCGTGCGGCAAACTTGAAGAAGAGAAAACGCGTCCGTTCAAGAGGCTAGGTGTATATATGAACGATGGGCTCCCGATTTCCAGCCACAACGCGTAGAAGAGACGCACAAGCGTTTTTTGACGCAATTGGGCTGGTGGCGCAGAGAAACAGAGATAAACAACCGCTGGGATCCCAATAAGGTGATTTAAAGAAATCCCCGTCTGACGGCGAGTCGTGCCTAGTGGAAATCCTTCAAACGCCCAAGGCACAAGAGGGTATAGGCTACCGATGCGTCGTACATATCTACGAACAATAAACCGAGCCCTCCCTGGAAGCCTGCACCGAACATCCGAGTCTTTGACTCTCCGACCACATCTGACCGTATCTAGAATGATAATGCAGGGCTTGGGGTGGCGGCTTCAAGCTGTAGCGCTGTAGGTGATAGCCGTCGAGGATGGAACTAAGTTGTGGAAGAGTCTTCGGAGATCCATGCTTCAACGAGTGCATGATTTAGCGGCGCTTAGGCAATCGAGGTGTATATCTGAGCGAATACATATTAGGACTAAGGAATGAGTCCCGAATGTATTGCAATAAATGATGCCACATCCGCTTCGATGGAATCACGCAGAGGGGAAAACTCCGACGACCCCGCCACTCCCATGAGTTTTAGAGGTGAGCACCAAATGCGGAAGGGCCGTACGCAAGCTGTACGGCAGACTGAGATAACAAGTCGCGGGGGCGGAAAGCGCAGAACTCAAAAGATGATATTTACCAGCTGGTGTGATGCAGGCCTCTGACCAGGATTACGGGAGTGCATAACCAGTTGCTGATTACACGTCTGGACTACCAGGACACGTACACAATCCGCGGAGAGCGCAGCCCAGCGCAGTATTTCAGAGATGGCCGCAGCGACGCAGCATGGCGGATTGAGTTACGGACCGCGGGAGGCTCTAGCTAAAGTAGAAGCGGGTGTCCGCCAAAGATAGCAGCTTTCGGTTCATAAGTTTGCAAGCGGAGACTCGACAACGAATATCAAACGAATATCCAGGTTGAAGGTAAGGCTTAAGCGACAGCCTGAGGTGTTGTTTGGTCGAGTTGATTCTCAGTGCCGTCTGTACGCAGCATACGCCTCATTCACTCTTTCATCGACACCTAGACCATCATGGCGACTGGACCCTCAGGACTCGGCGTAGAAATAGTATCCACTATAAACAAGCTCCAGGATGTCTTCACCACCGTCGGCTCGAACGCAGCGCAGATAGACCTTCCTCAAATATGTGTGCTGGGCAGTCAAAGCAGTGGCAAGAGCAGTGTTCTGGAGGTTATACATTTCTGTTTCCCCTTGTAACAGCCCCCTGACGATTCACAGAACATTGTAGGACGAGACTTCCTGCCTCGTGGTGCAGGCATAGTAACGCGGCGACCACTCGTGTGTCCCTTGCCCATTCATCATTCACCGCAGCATACTAACCTACTCGCTCAGGTTCTCCAACTCATCAATAGACCGGCGTCGGCGCCAGCGCCAGCAAATGGGGCCGCTCGTATGTTCCCAATATCTCTTCCGACATGGATCGCAACTGACAATCATACAGCACAAATGAATGGCGCTGATAAGGGGAACGACAAGCACGCCAACCAAGACGAGTGGGGCGAGTTCCTTCACCTTCCCGGCGAAAAGTTCTACGACTTCAACAAGATTCGGGAAGAAATTGTCCGCGACACTGAAGCCAAAACCGGCCGCAACGCAGGAATATCCCCGCAGCCCATTAATCTTCGCATATTCTCGCCAAATGTCCTAACACTGACATTGGTCGATCTACCTGGTCTGACCAAAGTTCCGGTCGGCGACCAGCCACGCGACATTGAGAAGCAGATTCGGGACATGCTGATGAAATACATCTCCAAACCCGCCTGTATCATTCTCGCCGTTACAGGAGCCAATCAGGATTTGGCCAACTCGGAAGGGCTGAAAATGGCGCGTGAAGTGGACCCTGAGGGTACCCGAACCATTGGTGTATTGACCAAGGTCGATTTGATGTGCGTCTATATGTGCTTTGCCTGTTGCTCGGAATTGAACGGCGTTACAGGGATGCTGGGACGGACGTGGTGGATATCCTCGCCGGGCGCATCATCCCTATGCGTCTAGGCTATGTGCCCGTCGTGAACCGAGGCCAGCGAGACATCGACTCAAACCGGCCCATCAGCTACGCCCTGGAGAAGGAGCGCGAGTTCTTCGACAACCACCCGTCTTACCGCGGCAAATCGCAATATTGCGGAACGCCTTTCCTCGCACACAAACTCAATACTGTGCGTGGTCCATTTCTTACGCCAAGCACTGTGTCTTAAAGAATGTTTTCTAGATCCTCAAACTCCACATCCGCAACACCCTCCCCGACATCAAAGCCCGTATCACCCAACAGCTCCAGAAATTTACTGCTGAGCTGCAATCGCTAGGCGGACCTCTCGGCGATGGCAACTCCGCCAACGTCGTACTCACTGTTATCACCGAGTTCACGTCAGAGTTCCGGACTGTGATCGACGGAAACACGAATGATCTATCGCTGAACGAGCTTTCGGGAGGAGCCCGAATCAGTTTCGTGTTCCACGAGCTGTTCAATAACGGCATCAAGAACATCGACCCCTTTGACCAAGTCAAGGACGGCGATATCCGCACAATTCTGTACAATTCTTCTGTGGGTCTATCCTCAGCTCCTCGGATGATACACTGACTCGGTCCAGGGGTCTACGCCAGCTCTTTTCGTCGGGACAGCGGCATTTGAGGTTATTGTGAAGCAGCAGATCATGCGGCTAGAGGAGCCAAGTCTGAAGTGCTGCCAATTGGTGTACGACGAGCTCATCAGGATCCTTGGCCAGCTCCTTGGCAAGATCGTGAGTCCGCGCTGTTATCTTTGCGTTTATGTGGTATTGAGCCCCGACATAGCAAGCATTCCGGCGGTATCCGGCACTGCGAGAGCGCTTCAACTCGGTCGTCGTCAACTTCTTCAAGAACTCGATGGCGCCCACAACGAAGCTGGTTACTGACATGGTAGCGTGCGTAACTTGGTCCCTTATTCTTTCCTTGAGCCTGACCGCGCACAACAGAATGCAGGCGTGCTACGTCAACACCACCCACCCAGACTTCATCAACGGTCACAAGGTTCGCCCTGTCCTTCTCCTCGCCTTCTACGACTGCTTACAGCGAACGTGCAGGCTATGGCCCTCGTAAACGACCGCATGAACGCCTCGCGGCCACCGCCTCCCGTTGCGGACCCCAAGAGCGGGAAGCTTGCGCCTGGGCAGATCAACAACAACCGCGATCTGGACGTCGAGGCCAAGAAGGAAGAGCCCAGCTTCTTTGGGTCGTTCTTCGCGCCCAAGGCCAAGGGCGCGGCGAAGAAGAACGGCACATCCACTCCCTCGACGATGGAGGCCCCACCCGCGATCATCAGACCGCAGGCCGCGCTCAACGAGCGCGAGACGATGGAGACCGAGGTCATCAGTACGCCACGTTTTGTTTCCGCTCGCAGCATGCTCATGGTAATCGCCCCGCAGAGCTGCTGATCCACTCGTACTTCAACATCGTGAAGCGCGAAATGATCGACATGGTGCCCAAGGCAATCTCGCTGACGCTCGTATCGCACTCGACGAAGAACCTGCAGCGCGAGCTGCTGCAGGAGCTGTACAAGCCCGAGGTGCTCGACGACCTGCTCAAGGAGAGCGAGTCCATCGTCCACCGGCGGAAGGAGGTCACCAGCATGGTGCAGGCGCTGAACAAGGCGGAGGAGTACGTCCCTTTTCTCTCCCCACCTCGTGGATTAAGTATTGACTTGCGCGCGTGCACAGGATTGTGGCGGGTGTTTAGTGGTGGGGCGTTTGTTTGTTCGTGGATTCGGATTTATACTTCTTTTCTTCATTTTTTGGTGTCGAACACTATGCATAATATTTCTCGTAATAACTCTGCCCAGTACATCCATGTACAAATCAGACGTGAATGAGCTGCAAGAAAGGTACCAACGCCCCCGCACACGACCACACAGCCTTCATTCGTGTATGCAGCGTGCCAACTTCTGCCACGTCAACAAACGCTTGCGTTCCAAAAAGGCGATTCGCCTTGGCTTTTGATTCATGCAATCAAATCACTCCAAAAACTGATTGTCTTTGAATTACGCTAATTAAAGTACATGGATGGAATCGCGACACAGGATGTTTCAGATGCATCGACGACGCTCCGTGGGCGGTGAGCGGGCGTGGGCGCCGTGTGATAGGCGTAATGGTTTACCCGGGCATCATGGGTATCGTGGGGCGGCGTCAAATGGAAGCTCCAAATCCGCAGCCGCCGTCTGCTTTTATCAGGTTGTGCTGATTAATGACAGTTGTGGGCGTCTGTGCTCGAGCTCTCAGCAGAGAATAGACGGTGGAACAAGGTTGCTACGTGGGTGCGATACGGTTGCTAGGGACAGCGCCCGATAAGAGAAAGGGGTACCCCCAGAGGCCAGAAGTCGACCGAGGATGGTGAGGGAAAGCACAATACGGTAGCAAAGGGAGGGGAGAAAGGGAGCGGCTTAGGAGGGTACAATGGAAGGCGGGAGAAGAAGGAGAATTCAAACTCCGATATATGACTCAGGTCCAGCACAGCCACCGATGAAAACGTATATAAGAGCAGTGGTTTCGGTTTGCCATCACCCACTTTTTTGCCCATCAGCAAATTCTACCAAACAAACAACCAAACATGTCTTTTGCTCTGCCCGCTCGTCAAGTCACCTTTGGCCGTTCCACTGCGTACCAACAGCAGCAGCAGCAGCATGCCCTCGCCCTCCCTGGCGGCAACCCATTTCAGCCCCAGAACGGCCTCGCCCTCCCCGGTCCCTCGCCTTTGTCCAATCCATACCAGGAGCCGCAGCCCCCAAAGTTGCAGTCACCCCCTCCGGCTCCCAATGCCGTCGCAGGACCATCTACTCCCCCCGTGCCCTCCACACCCATCCCCCTCACCCTCGAACAGCAGCACATCACCGCCGTCGAGGGAATCGTCCCCACCCTCCAAAACATCGTCGCCACCGTCAACCTCGACTGCCGCCTCGACCTCAAAACCATCGCCCTGCACGCCCGCAACGCAGAGTACAATCCCAAGGTTGGTACCGTACACTGCTTCTAATGTTATGAGCACGTCGAACTGTTGTTTCGCGTGTTATTAGCGTTTTGCAGCCGTCATCATGCGTATTCGCGACCCCAAGACGACCGCCCTCATCTTCGCCTCGGGCAAGATGGTCGTCACCGGTGCAAAGTCCGAAGATGACTCGCGTCTCGCATCGCGCAAGTACGCGCGCATCGTGCAGAAGCTCGGCTTCGAGGCAAAGTTCTCGGAATTCAAAATCCAGAACATCGTGGGCAGCTGTGACGTCAAGTTCCCCATTCGCTTGGAGGGACTGGCGTACAGCCACGGGCAGTTCAGCAGCTACGAGCCAGAGGTAACGCGCGCTTCTTCCCTGTCACCGCCCTCGCGCTGACCCCCCGCAGCTGTTCCCTGGTCTCATCTACCGCATGATCAAGCCCAAAGTCGTGCTCCTGATCTTTGTCTCGGGCAAGATCGTGCTGACGGGCGCCAAGGTCTGTGTCTTCCTTTACTCGTTCCATACGTCGCAGCCGCCGTGGCGCGCACGTACGCGCGGACACGATGTTCGCGCCGCCCCCACCGTGGACCATTGATCGCTGACCTCGCTTGCCCCCTTTCAGGTCCGCGAAGAGATCTACACCGCCTTCAACACGATATACACCGTGCTCTGCGAGTTCCGCAAGCCGTGACCAGCTCCACCTCTAAAAGCATGCCATTGCCAGGGGGAAGGCGTAGAACGTAGTGCACGTACCCCTTCCCCTCGTACTTTATTTCTCTTCGGGTTTCTAGCGCATTTTCCATCACTCCACACCCTACCATCCATCCATACAACACATACATACATATATAGTACATACAAGCAATACAATCGACGATTTTGTCCCAACTGTTTTGTGTGCCGGGTGGTGAGGAAGAGAGGTCGGAGAATTGATATGTATTTTTCTTTGTGGAGTTCTTGATTTCGCTGCCTGCCGGCTCATCGACGGCCTACGTAGACAGGCTCGCTCTCGATTACCGGCGCGAAATACTTGGTCGACCAGTTCCGTCTCGTCCGCCACCCACCGTCGTCCTGAAGCTGCGCACTCTGTCCAGGAGAACTTGAAGCACACCGTTCACGATCGCGCCCAAACCCCTCGCACAGAGACCTCGGGCCGCAGGCGGAAACGCCAGACATCCGCAAGGCGCCTGGAACCACTGAAAAGGATGGAAAGGAGGAAAAGGAGTCGTCGTTGGTGTGTTTATGTTCCTTTCTTCCCCGTCTATGGTCGTCGTCGTGGCTTCGTCGAAAGGCGTGGAGGCTCGTACGCGTCTATTCCCCTGGGTACATGGGGTAGCCGGGCTTGGGAAACGCAAAACAACGGGCTTGCCAAAGACCTCAAGCTTCGCCAGCTTTCGTCCCATGGATACTTGCTCAGGCTTCAGACGCACGCGCAACGCACTGTGAACCGCAAAACGATAGGAGGCAACTTTTCGCCGCAAGATATGCCTGTCGCTTCGCCGCATCTCAGTGCATCGTTTCAGCGGGCATCGACTCGCCTCGACTGGGCCCCTCGTTGGACGGCTGTCCCATTGGCAATGATCTTGGGAGCGCATGCAAGACTTAGGATCGAGTTCGAGTGCGATTTCGTTCCTTCTGCCTTCGTCTTCGGCCGCTGATGAATGTACTAGTCGATGGATCCTGGCATGAAGAACTCCGCCCCTCTTCCGCAGGAGATCCTAATTCGCCTCAAGCCATTCCACCACTGCACAAATCTCGTTAGCAGTCTCGCTCCCGGAACCGCATCACGGACTAAGTACGCCATACGATTCGTGGACCACCTGCATCGCAAGCCTCCGGACTTGCCGTTTGGCCCAGCCATCTGACCGCAAGTCTACAACGCAATCGTACAGTCCAAGGGCTGGTCGTGTGCTAGAATTTTCGCAATGCGTTCCAGCTAGTCGATTCGCGGGTCCTCAGGTTATTTGCGCGTCCTCGCCCATTCTTGTACTTGGGGGTCGGAAGGGGTGATAACTTATACTGCCAGACGGGACAGTTGCACTGGCTGTTACACGCAAAATTACAATCGCAAGTTTTACCCGAGGTCTCTGTTACCGTTGTGGCCGGCGTTGGAAGTGGTCTTGTCTACAAAATGTTTTCATTGCAAGTACTTGCCATCTCGATCGTAGAACGGAGGTCATGTCATGCGTATGACGTTATTCTCCAAATTTTAAAGTTGCAGCCAACCACAGCCGTTCACTTTCTGACCGGTGGCTGACACGCTGGAGGCGTATAAATTGAGCCCCCTCCCTCCGGTTAGTCTCCATTCTCCTTCCTTCCCCCTACCACCTTCTCTCCTCATGTTGCCCACCCGGCCCCCACGCTCGCTTTCCTTCGTCTGATTGTAGGCCTCCCCAGTAAGCAGCACGCTCTACACCGTCCACCGCGACGTTGAAGCTGACCTCATTCCAGTGCTGCCGTCAACGTGCTCTGCATGCACATGGGAGAGACCGCCGTCACCCGAAACACCATAAAGTACGCGTCCCCGCTCTCGTCGCCGCCTGCCCGTTACTTACACGTTTCTCTAGACACTAAAGGACGATTGTCCGCCAAAAAAATAGCCCCTGACCTCAACCCTCCCTCCCGCCGCGAAACCCCCCTCCAGGACGGCTCTCCCACCAGCCCGAACCACCCTCCCGCCGCGTCATCCCCCTCCCACCCGGCGCCGCCCTTCAATCGCGCCAGGTTTTGCCTCTCGGCGCCGTCCCCGTCAAGTCGTGGTACGCGTTGGCTAGCGTCATCCTGCGAGATGGATGTGTTGGGTGAAGACGGATAGACTGGCTCCAGGGATACCTCGACAACCAGTCGCCCCGCTGTCCTCGCCCCGCACTTGCCTCGCTGGCGCACACCTATTCGCAAGCGCCAAAGGGTCGAGACTCAAAGCGACGACGATTCCGGCGGGCACCGCCACGCGCGAGATGGATGGACTTCGTGCAGGATGGATAGACCCGGATCCAGGCCTCCCCCTCGATACCGGTCGCCCCGCTGTCCTCAACGCGTCCTTGCCTCGCTGGCGCGCGACGGACGACGAAGACGACACCCACTTCCGCGACCCGCCCGACACCTCCCCATCTCCACCATTCAGAAGGACTGCGACGTGATGGCCAAGGTGCGGTTCTGGAGGGACGCCTCTAGCTCCAGCACGCCACGGTACGCAGTTGTCACCAAGTTCAGCAAGACGCCGGCCACGGGGGTGGACGCATTTCTACCTGAGGAGTGTCTTGTTTTGCTTTCTTTCGGACTGGATTTGGACTGGTCGAGGCTTGTTCGTGGTACGATCTTTTTCCATTTCACGCCCTCTCAAATATTTACTCTCTTCCTTTCAGGTTTTGCTTGTCGTCATCGTCGTCCGTCGCCGCCCACCGGAATTAGATTCGCCCTCTCGATTCGCCGCTAACGCCGACAAGGCCCCCGACGCCCACAGGCACCATCGTTCACCACCCATCCCGAACCACTAATTTCGCCTCCGGCTCCCCAATCTGTCGGTGTTTGGTTTTCGATGCGGCTCGCTGTTCCCCGACCACTAATCCCTCCTCCGCCTCTCCAACCTGTCGGAGTTTGGTCTGATCCCTATCTAGTTTTCTTTTTCTGTATTTTTTCGCGTCTGTTATTTATTAAAACCTTCCTGCTGGTCGGGATCAAAAACAATCATCGAGGGTTCTTAAATTGGAGTTCTTGTCAATTATCCAACTCGATTCTGACTCGGATGGCAAATGTTTTCGAAGCCTCCAGGTATCGAGATCGCACTGAATATTGTCTTCCGGCCCTTTATCACTTGGTGCAGTCCTCGTAACAGAGAACGCCGAGGCCCGAAAGCTTCTCCCGCCGCTCATTCGGGACACATCGCTTGAGTTGAGCACGCGCCTGGTTTCACACGCTTAAGTTGACCATGGACCTAATTGCCCTGGAACTTGCTGCTGACCTTGTGGACAAGTTCCGGCAGTACGTTTTCTCGTATCCATTCATCTCCAAGATTCCCAAACTTCAACAGAACGCCTCCGGAATCCCGCCTCCTCGTTGGAATAGCAGGATCTCCCGCTGCCGGCAAATCCTCGTTCTCTCGCCGTCTACTACGAAATATCAATGCGCTCCTTCAACAAGAGCTTTCTGCTGAAAAACGAGACTCCGCGATACTGATAGGCCTGGATGGGTGGCACCTCACTCGCGCCGAGCTCTCTCTTTTCCCTGATCCAGAGCTGGCACACGAGCGACGGGGAATCCACTGGACCTTCGACGGCAAGGGATATGTAGCATTCGTCCAGGCCCTGCGGCTCCCTCTGACATTGCCCGCAACCCCGTCAGAACTCAGAGTGATAACTGCGCCTACGTTCTCGCACGCATTGAAAGACCCCACCCCTCATGCGATCTCGGTGCATCCGCACCATCGGCTCGTTCTCATCGAAGGGCTATACACTTTCCTCTCGATACCCCCATGGTCAGAGGCATCCGCGCTGCTGGACGAGCGCTGGTTCCTCCGTGTGGATGAGGTGGAGGCGTGTCGGCGACTCGTGAAGCGACACGTTGAGACGGGGATATGCCTCGATGAGGAATCGGCACGGCTTCGCGCAGAACGGAACGATTTGCCCAGTGGGTCGCCTCTACTCCTGCTTGGAATATACAACTCACGGCTGGCCAGACGGCCGGTTTATCATGGAGAATATGATGGAGCCGACAAAGTTTATCGAGAGTATCGACGATTCTATTCATGCCCACGAATTGGATTCGTAGCACAGTACTTGTAGTTGGGCACACTTGCCAAAAAAAAGGATGGTTAGATGATCACCCGATATGGATGCGTCCTCACCGTGCACGTGCCGGCGCTACATCTTTTTCTTGCACCTCCACCACCGCTCTCCTGTATCACTAGCACCTTCCGCACCATGGCCGCCAACATCGACGCCGTTGCAAAACAGTTCGTTGACTACTACTATGAAACATTCGATGCGGACCGCAAAAACCTGGCCCCACTTTATGTGCGTCCGCTCAGCCCTCGAGATCTACCCGATCTTGAAAGTTGAAAAGTTGACGTTCTACAGCGCGAAGGGTCCATGTTGACTTTCGAGGGCGACCAGATCGCAGGCGCCGCCGCAATCGTAGAGAAACTGGCGGTAATATCTTCCGTTCTATCTGCCAAAGCAAAACATGACTCACACCCGACGCGCCATTGCCAGTCCCTGCCGTTCCAGAAGGTGCAGCACAAGGTCACCACGAAAGATGCGCAGCCGTCCTCCGGCACCGTCGCTAGCCTCCTCGTCAGCGTCACTGGGATGCTAGTCGTACGTCCGCTCACAGGCCGTGTTCCGCCCGGATGCTCACGCGCCCACGCCACAGGTCGACGACAGCCCCAACCCGCTGCAGTTCAGCCAGACATTCCATCTGATCCCAGAGGGCGGCAGCTACTATGTGTGCGTACTTTTTTACTTCAGTCGCCTTAGACCAGCCATTGAACGCGTTTTTGGTAGCTTCAATGACATCTTCCGGCTCAACTACGCGTAAATAGAGAATCGGGATGGCTGAGAGGTTTCTGTATTCAGCGGTGTGTCCGATAATATCTGCTTTGGAACGTTGTATTTTCTTTCCTTTACTATCCAACGCATATACTTTGTGAGCTCATTCAGCAAAGAACACAACTGAATCCCACGATTTCAGCCGATTATGCGACAAAGGATTTCAACAACCCGCGCGCTTTGAGTCCATGCAGCGCAAACTCCGTCGATTGTTCAGCTGTGGCGTGCAATCGGTCTTTGACCTTGTCGACTTCAATAAAGCCCCACCTGAATAGCCATGAACCCAACCACCGACCTTCCTCTTGTCCCTCTACTCCGCTCGGGAAAATGGCATCCCAGACTTTGAAAGCTACCGCCTCATTGGGACCTGCCAGTGACGACGAATGCTGGGTTGCCACGCAACCAGCCGACGACCCCGACCCCCAGACCTGTACTTCTGACTCCGAGGCTGGGTCCTGGATTGAAGTTGTCATCCCTCCAATGGGCAGCGCTGACCCACGAACAGCTAACGATAACCAACTTGCGTCGGAATCGCCTCCCAACTTCCCCCTCATAATATCGTTTCCGAGCTGTGCGACAATTAATATTAATGGCGTTTCGAATGAGACGCTTCCGAAAGAACCAACGACTCCCCCGCCAGATGCCCAGAGCTCAGAGCAATGGTCTATCAAAGTACGCCGTTCTCTTCATCAGCTCTAACTCCTGTTTCCTTAAATCTGGCAGGAGACCGACGAGATTTGCAAGTTTTACGACCATGGAAGAATCCGTTTTATCAGCCAGGGATCTTTCGGCGTAGTCTACAGTATTACGAAACGAGGCTCCGACACCCAGGTGGCTGTGAAGCGAATGCGATTCAGCGACGTATGTACCATCCAATATGTATGTATAACGAGGAATAGTCAACGCAGATCTCTGCAGGGCCCTGAATGCGGCGGTCAGACCGAATTCAGGTGGCAAAGTGATAGTGAAGTACTGTAATGCGTCTTGCATGGATTCCCCATTTTAACCAAGTGGCAGATCGCGATCCTTCAAAGACTCAAGGGGATTGCAGGTGTCTGCCAGATCCTTGAGGTCTTCCGCCAAGGGAACACCATCGGTCAGTTTATTCCGTCACAACCACAGGAGACTGAACAGGCGCGAAGACATAGTGCTCGAGTTGATCTCCGGCGGCGACCTCGCCCAAACGTTACATCGGGAGCTTGGTGCGTGCCGACCGTTTTCTTGCACCACGCGGAAGCAAAATAAATTAATGTTTTAGGAGAAGAGACCGTCAAACATATCGCGCGCCAAATTTGCGCCACCATGAAAAAGGTTCACGAGAACAACGTCGTCCATCGCGACCTGAAACGAGAGGTCTGTCTGAGTCCATTTAATTTAATTTGGGTCTTGCCTAACGACCGGGGAATACGCAGAACATCGTGGTAGAGGACTCGGCGTTCCCAACCGTTAAGATTGTAGATTTCGGAAGCGCAAAACAGGCACTGAGTGCAATGAACGTATGTTTCGTCCTCTGGATCTACCCATTATCTGATATTGACCTGATTCGCAGACGCAATGCGGGACTTCGGTGTACATGGCACCGGAGAGGATGGGCGCTGGGTATTACGACCTCAAAGTCGACGTGTGGAGTATCGGGATAACACTCTCATTACTGTCTCTTTCTCTCTCTCTAAGACAAAGCGACTTTGTATGCTGACCGTGTTTTTACAGACTTGCTAAAACGTGCTTGAAGATCATCGACGACAACGAGAGGGATATATCCAAGGAGCGGTTGGTGGATCAACTAATCCCTTGTCTGCATGATGCGGGTATAAGTCTTGAAGGTGCATATACGCTCTAACTGGTGGTATCTATCCCCTCCTGAATTCTTTTGCTACTCGCAGGGCAAGATTTTGTGCGACAGCTTCTCCGGATCGATCCCAGCGATCGCATGTCATTCGAAGAGGCCCTCCATCATCGTTGGATTTCGGCACCAGCATCAGAACCAGACGAAACCACAGAGCCCAACGCCGAAGAGTGTGAAAGAATCGAGGAAATAGTGGAACGCAGTGGGTCGCTCACTCCAGAGCCGCAGGAAGATGCCAGCGTCAAAGAACGTGAAAGAATCGGGGAAGTGGTCGAGCGCACAGGGTCGCTCACTCTCAGCGCAGATCAGGACGACAATCGGGGTGGGTCAAAGGATGGCGACGTGGCGACGTCTGGAAGCCACAAGAAGAGAAGGAGATCGCCGGAAAGGAAAGAAAGTCTTTCCGAGGTCCGAGTCGAAGCTCCGCCTGCTAAACGGACCCGGATGCGACCGCCAAACTCTGATCCCTTCGTCCAAGATTTTTTCACCAATAATGCATAATGCATTGTTCAAATTGTGGGTCCTCGCTTTTTTCAACCCAAGCGCACGTGACTAAGTTCAAAAGTTGAATATTGTTGAATCTTCTGGTCTTCGCATACCGGTTTCGGCCTAGCGCCACTAAACTGCACTATCGCTTTGTTTCTGTCCGAATCATGGTGCATTTACTTAGTAGTCTCTGGTAGTGCAGCGCCAACTATTGTGTCTTTCTGTTCAACTTGAAGCTAGTTTCAGGCAAATCACCCTCCCCTCAACCTTACTGACCCTGGAAACTAGATCCAAGCGGACAATAAGACGCGATCATATTGCGTCACAAACGACAGTGGCCACACTGCGCCGCCACTGATGCGGGATGTGAATTCGAAGTGGCCACAAGTATAAAAGGGACTGCCCCAACGCCACGAGACCATCCCTCTTTGAAATACCCTCGATGAGTTTTAGCGAAATACTTGACAACGGATCTCAGAACACCGAATGTTTCTCTCAACAGATTACCACTGGCAGTCTCTCTCAGGCAACACCGCTAGCGGAACAACCTTCAAGCCCGCCTCAGCAATTTGTCGACGCCGATACTTCCACTGTGCAAGGTGCTAACTCCCTATCTGAAGGCGAGTCTGCTGGCCGAGAGCAAGATTACTCAGACTCAGGCACGACCTCGGCGGCGGATGAGATATCCTCCCTTTCACAACAAACTGAGGACATACATTTGGACGCGGTGTGCATCTTCTAGCATGATCATCTAAGACACATGTTAACATTCCACTCAGGGCCCCGACAAATTGCAGTGGGGGACGTTTAAATGCAGTCAGTCCGTCCCACCCGAGATGAAATTAAACGTCAAGCTCCACTTCGACCGGCCACACCTGGAGTGTGGGACCGACACCAAAAGAAAAGAAGATCGAAATTATCTTTACTTGCTTCACCCCTGGACTGGTGAGGTACAAGTTAAAGCCACTGCCAGGCATAGTTGAACCCATCATATCTCACCCAGATTCGGACTGTCAGCATGAGCATACATGCGCCATTATTAGATGGAACAAACACATTGGCTTGAATTATCGAGTAACAATCGAACCCATCTGTAAAGGAATCACCGTAAGGTCATCCCATATTTTGGTTCGCATCACTTTGAGCCAGCGCGACAGGTCAATGATCATGAAGCAGTCCCAGGGGCCATAACGGAACTTCTTTGCTACGAAAGTGGCTTCGAATCGGAAGCCACTCTCCCTGAAGTCACCTTCCACAATAGCTACAGTACGTCAGGTTTCCCTGAGCTTACGACTGACAGTTGCACCTAATGGTTGACATATTCTCACAGCATATAGATTCCACGCGGAACGTTACGAACTTCGTCGTAAACTGAAATATAAAATAATCAGTTTCTGCCTCGTCAACGATGATGACAGGTTATCATCGACAGTGTGTTCTAATTATTAGTGAATTGGGGATTTTTCCTGACGTGTGTACAGGACGAGTCTTCAGTGGGAACTTCAACCCAGTTCACATATGAAACGGTAGCTGGCAGTAAGGTGTGCTTCTTTCCTTCCCAAAGTCGACGAAGACCCGTTTAAACATTTGATAGGCCGGAACGGTGGATAAAACCATCAAGATATTCGGTGGAGATGCCAGCGTCTCGCGGTGGGGTGAGCGTCGATTTTTTTCGTAGAATATGTTTACTCTGCTAACTTGAATTCGTCGTTCTAGATCTTCTTCTTGAACTGGGTCCCAAGGGCGACATACTGCGTTCAATAAGATTGAAAGACAGATGGCTAGGTGCGTCCAGGCCCGCATTTCTGTTGTACCTATAACCGGATTAAAGGATCATTCAGATGATGAAGAGTCGCACCAAGTCAGTTGCAAGCTTTGCGAGGCTCTTTATATTCAAGTGCTAGAGAGTCCCGGGTCGCAAACTCAAACCGAAGATCACCTAGGAAGAGGCCTACCTACGACCTTACAATCCGCAATCAAAACCATCCAATACATGTGAGATTTCCAGCTGCCAATAAAATTGATGCTGAGGTCGATGGGTACTAGACTTCGGTACCAATCATACGGAACCCAGGAACAGAATTTGTCGTTGAATGTGCCAGAATACACAAGTGGTATCCCTACATGTTCTGTACCTCGATTCTCTCCGATTTGACGCAATTTGTCCAGCATACCAGCTCTTGACAGATCTCGCGAACTTGGAACCGAGTTTAGACGGATGCGTACTTGTCTCGTGAACCTCGATATGAATTTTCGGCTGAATTCTTCTGTGATTACTTCGTTCAAAACCGAAAATAGGGGGTTGAACGATAGCGGCAACGCCCGGTCGTCGGGCAGCTTATGTTTAACTTTTGTTCAACTCCTCACATTCTTCCTCGCGCTGTCCCATTTGAACAATTCCTGTTAAAACAGAAAGAATGCCGCATCTGATACATGCCCGCCTATCTTCGTCTTATGTATGGGTCCTTGAGTCAGAAATTGAACTCGAAAATTAGTGGCCCTTATTACATCATGAACTGTAGCGCCGTTCAGGTCGGTCTGACGACTGCTTTAGTCAGAGAGCCCCAAATATTCACCAGTCTTGAGTTTCAAACAGTATCCTACTAGTGGTCCCAGGATGACCTGTTTGGCCAGCTTCCATTTCATATATTGAGTTTTGAACCCGGCCTCAAACAAATAATTTTTCAACCCAGCGCACATATCCAAGTTCGAAAGCTTGGATATTTTTTTACCACAGCAGATCGACCAATTTTTCGACCCGTATTATATTGCGTTAGATGCGCAGGAGAAAACAGAGCCTACTGCGGACGCATTGTAGCTGTTGATTATGGACTGGATGGAGACCTAGATTGCACCGAAGGTATAAAAGCGCGTCACACAGAAGGCGGTTTGAAAACGTACATATGTCCCAGCCACCAAGACGAAAAAGCCCAGAATGATCAGGAAGTAGTTGATCAACGTTTCTAAACTGCGCCATGGTCCAGCCCATCGAGTTTTCCCGGGATACAGAATCAAGTATGCCATGCCCCAGTAGATGAATCTGCAAGTGGTTAGTTAGTGCACGCTTTGTTCAATTTACTATTTATCGTACCCGAACCAACCGTCTGTAGTGAAAAGTGTGAGTATGACGCCGACAGTGGTGTTGTATCAGACATACCGAACAGAGAGCTCATAAGACTGAGCATGTCGGAGAAGAAGGGGATGACCTCAGCGATCAAAAATGCGAATATCCAGGTCACGGAGATAATTCCAGTCCAGGCTGACCAAGCAACAAGAGAGTTCGAGTGTTTGTGCTCTGAGTTGCGGAAGAGACGGAAGAAAATGAAGCGGGCCGTGACCGACTAGAAGAATCGTCAGTCGACCAGAACATCACCGATGTAACCATGCTCAACTGAGTACAGAGATCCAAGATACACTATTGTCGGAATTGCGAAGGAAAATGCAATCTTTTTGTAGATGGGTTGGAGGGACCCGAAAGCGGGGGCGGTGATGTATTGGTTGCCAACGTAATGATACATTATGCTCCCGCTGCGAAGTGATTTAATGCAAAGGATCCTTAGGAGCGTGGAAGGAACAAACCAAAGCGTGAACACGACGACTTCACATATCGTGACGGCCCAAAGAGCTGAAGGGTTCAATTAATAAAATATGCTGGACTCTGGGCGACGCTTACCCTTGGGGAAATCTTTCGGTTCCTTCATTTCAGCAATAAACTGGATATAACGGTGAGGACGATAGAGCGGGTGGATCTGGATAAAAGAGGACCGAAGGGATCGTGATCTGCCCGATGAGCGTATAACTTATGTTCAAAAAGGCCGACATCCCTGCGGATCCCGGTTAGCAAATAGAGAAATAAATGACACGAAAACGTCGGACCAGACACAAAGGTCGTCCCCGGAAGGGGAAACTTGGTGACGATAGGTGGCTCTCCGGCGACAAAGCCGAATGGCTCGCTCTGAATTCCGGAAAAAATGATAGCCAACAGGACGGCGATGCCCATTGTGACCGCACTGAATGTGCCCAATCCACTCATCTGGTTGAGAGTCCGGGGAAGACTCAGAACGAAGCAAATTAATGCGGAGATGGCGCTAACAGGGATAAGAATCGAACTGTATTTGTCGAAGGACACTCACCTGAATCCAATCGTGCACAAGGCCGAATTTGACAGCGTGTTGAGAAGTTTTGCTCCCACCAGGCAATGGAGAGCTAGGCTGGAGTGAATTTCCTTATTCTCTGCCAAACCACACAACGAACGAACCTTGGATGAAAGTGTTGTTCAATATAAACATGACAGCCGTGAAATTGTATGCCCACTCGGACCCCCCGAATAGAAGGCGACCAATGTCACAGACGTCGCGGACTTCGGGATGCTTCATGCAAAACTTCCATACGATGAGAGCTGCAGAAAAGATGTAAGCCCCGGCACGTTAATCAAAAAATGCGCCAACAAGTATATTGCACGGTAGCCGCGACGGCTACTGTGACGATAACCCCGGGGACCAATCCGAGAACCGAGTAAGACCTTGGGCGAGCGAGAATCACTACGCAGCAAACGACTGAGGGGACGGAACGTACCAAGGGAAGGATAAAATCGCGAGGCATATATATTCAGAGAACAATAAAGCGGCGGTCTAATAGGACGTGGGATAAGAAGATTTGACCGTTGATTAGTATCACAACACACACCTTCTGCCAGGAACATGTCCGATACTGAATTTCGTGCCCACTCTCCTTAGCAATCTGGTCGGAAATGCTGTAAACCGTGCTCCCAACGAAGGATTCCTCGTCTGAACTATCGACTTTGGGTTCCTTGACTGTCGATTTTTCCATGTTGGCCGTTCTGGGGGCAGGTCAGGCTCTCCAACTGATCCCCCTTCTTTGAATATATAGCGCACGCAAAATGGGGAAAGAAGCTGATGACTGTGATGCAGTGGTATTGGTTGGTGGCGGTGACTGATGATGCGAAAATTCAGTATCTTGCTAGCCGACCTGCAATTCCTGACACTTCAGCAGTCTAGGATGATCCAGAAAAAGTCCTGGCCCTACCTGTTGGTGGGAGGAAACAAGGTTTTCTATCGACGCGCCATAACCAGCACATTTGCAATTTTGTGACGGAATGGTGCAAGATCTTTGCAAGATGATGTCATTTATTCACATGTTTTTACAGGTCCTCGCTTCGTCCACTTCGTTAAGGTTCGAATAAGAACTTTAAGATTTTTGCACGAGAAATTGAAAGAACGAGGTCTAGGCGTTACGCGTCCTGAAGTGAGAGTTTTGGTATGCATTACTCGGCTCGAAAAACTGAAAGATAGGTAACTCACCACCCTCGATCTTGCCTCTACAGGCCAGGATGTATGTCTCGGGTGGACCTGAGGATCCGCGAACCATCCAACGGTGAGAAATAATTTCGGATAATGGTGCTCGTAATGCTGGGTCGGTCACAAGCATTCTCGAGAGAATATTTCGGCATTCTGCGATAAAGGTCGTGCGGGGCGACGAACAGCAATTTCAACCGACGTACCGGCGCTAATACGAGAGGGGTAACCGACAACCCCACGCAAGACCTTCTCTCTGACGGCGAAGATGTCAATATCGTCGAATGGGACCCTTCCACAGACGAGAATGTAAAGAACAGTGCCGAATCCCCAGACATCGACTTCAGGTCCAACGTATGGCGTTCCGGTGATTATCTCGGGAGCAGGGAAGTGTGAGGTTCCATAGAAGGTGTCGAGGTGTCCGAGGGGGTCGTATACTGCCGAAAGGTGGAAGTTAGTGAGCTTGGCATCACCAGTAGGTGATACCAATATGTTGTTGAGGGTTATATCGCGATGTGCGATTTTATTGTGGTGGCAGTATGCTAGAGCACTGCATATCTGGCGCGCAAACTTGCGTGCCACATTTTCACGCAGACGGCCGTGTGCGATGACATAATCCAGCAGAGTGGTGTGTCCCTGCCAGTGGCCATCTCCGTCCTCAGTCATAATATTTGGATGGTAGTCCAGTAGCTCCGAGTCCACGTCCCACTATGCGACATGTCAAGTCAAGGAAGGCCTGAAATGAAGCGAAACCTCACCAGCCATCCCACTGCTTGAATCTTGTGATTCTTATCATCCCTGGCAACTTGAAGCGAGTTTATTTCCGTCGCAACATCCCAATCCATTGGAGGGTTTTCCATGTCATGCAGGAGTAGAAGCTACTTGTCTTGTATTTGCGTGGACTGGAGTCTGGGAGGGAGTTGGGAACTGAGTGATGGCATCGTTTTCGGTGCATTTGAAGGCAGTGCTGGACAGCATCGGGATTACGTCACCTTGAAGAAGCTTGAAGTGTTTGCGAGGAGCAAGCGAGGAGCGTCGGGGGCGCGTTGTGTCTGTCATATCTCCGGAACCTGTCCTGTGATCCCTGAAGGCTTGAAGACCCGGATATCCCACAGGTGACAGAATGGCAGCGGCTGGTGTTGATGAAGTCAGTACTTGCCGAGGATGCCAGTTTGCAACTCGCACTTCGGGCGACGGGAAAGGCGGGGATTGGTGCATCTTACTATATCCCTGTGCAACTCGCGACTTACAATTCACGCAAAGCCGATATATTGAACCGTGGGAAATTTTATGTGATGGCTCGAATAGGGTAACTATCGACCGACAACATTTTCACTCACGGAAAGCTGGAGAAATTACGAAGCATAAATTCCACTGCAGCATAATCCGCTTTCTTCCAGGTTCAAGTAACAGTGCACACAGGGAAGAGAGAGGCTGCGTTCCCTGTGAGGTCGACATTCTGGCAGGTGTATTGGGCTGGACCAGCAGGGGCACTGCTCAAACGTTCATTGACCAAACACATCCTTCCAATATAATATATACGCACGATAGGGTGAGATTGTTAACGTTCACGTCGTTGCAACGGCCGTCAGGGGAGCAGGATAAAGTTGCGACGACGGGTCCACTGGAGGTCCCGGAGATGCTAAAATTCGAATGAGGTGAATGAAAGAAGATTGAATCAATGAGCCATACTCCGTGAACCAGATATCTTGAATGAAGGTATTAGACGGAAATTCGGCACACTAAACATTGGATTAGCATTGCTTAACACATAAAGCAGCCACATAGTTACGGCGGTCGCATTCGCTAAAAGAGTTTAGTGGGTTTTTTCTGGTGTGGAAGCAAGTCACGTACTCATATAGCACTGGTATAAGAGTTGAGCAGCCTGTTTTGAGCGAAAGAGAGCCACGAACCTGGTCTATCACAACGGGATGGTCGACGTTGGATTCTATAAACCTATCAAAAGTGATGTTCTTGACGATACCACTTCCAACGCCTGGCCCAGCCCACGCCTAGCGGAATTAGCAGGTGATATGGGTGATCCCGGGTGAAAAACTTACCTTGATGCGAGCGCCGTTCTGCGCGTTGCTCATTATTATATTACTACAGAAATATAAGATGAGAAAGGCACGAAACAGACGATAACTCACGTCGAGGTTACGTTCTCGACGATGTCGAACATTCCCGCGAATTGTCCGAGTGAGCTATATAAATGGGTTCGATAAACGAAGACCAGCTTCCGAGTGACCGATAGACGTACCCAACCGAAATTCCACTAGGCGAACCATTAAATCCCGAACGTATAAAAATAAACGAGAACGCACTGAGACCCGTTGCAGTTAAGGTTGGAGACAATGATGTTCGTTGAATCTTCAGAAACACTCGCATGAGATTTGCGACGGTTATACGACAAATATCCTCACTAGGCTATGCGGAATCAGCGGCTAGAATAGATTATCGCGGAATAAGTCTTACCTTGAACGAAACGCAGTCGTCTCCATTGTTTATGAGAGAGTTTTTGATAGTGACCTGATCACTGCGGTAGGTGTCCCATCCGTCCGTGTTGACCGGTCTGTGAGATGACGATGATGAGGCGTCGATAGTTATATTATCATATGTGACATTTTTGCCCTCGTTTACGAGGTTGAACCATTCCGGGCTGTTAACTGCGGGGGATCAGCGTAATACAAGCGACGCGGAGGTGGCACACACTCATTTTTATGTCTTTCACCAAGACGTTGGTTGCTTGAAATAATGTCAAGATTATGGGACGCAGAAGCGAGGAGTTTGACGCAAATGCGTCATACCAATCCTGAAATAAGTTTAAAGTATTAAAGCGCGCAAACATTTGCTTATTTGGCACTCGCCTGGCCTGCGCCGTCGAGGGTACCTCCGCCATCAAGGACAATATTTTTGCCTCCCAAGATCCAGAACGTGATTTGAGTTTGGAATGGGAAGGAAAAACCGTTCTGATGAAATTGTCAATGACGAACCTCAAGCTCTTCACCCGGGTACATACCCCGCTCCAGTACGGAATATTGGGATCGAATCTCAACGTGCCTTGCAATTCCTAGAGCAGTTGAGTGGTCTTTGCTGTGTCTGATGCATAATCACTCACGATGTGTTTGTTGCGCAATCCCGTCATGTTCAAGCGCGTAGATAGATTCAAAGTGGTGAAGGAAGGGATTGTAACTTTACTGCAAGCCTGGACCGCACTCAAAAAATGAGGTGAGTCGTCGGCATTGTGGCCTCTGGCGACCAAAGTGCAGCTAGGTTTGTGCTTATCATCCGAGTGGTCGTCGTGTCCATGATCACCGAGGGTGAAGTGAAGACTAGTAAGAAATAGTAGAAGAGAGAATGCGAGGCGCATCTTTCCGAGCTAAACGATCAAGTGGACGCAGAGTTCCCTTTATATGCCGCGAACATTTAGCGGACCGTCCTCCACCGGTACATGGATCCCATGTCTTTGCTGTAGCTATTGATAGCACTGAATGTGCTGCCGGGCCGTTAAATCTCAACCCTGGCACCTTTTGAATCAAAGGAGATAGTTCGCGAAGAGATCCGGATAGTCACATGTCGCGACGCTTACGTTTCGACGAAGTTCCCAGGAACCTCGTAGGAATCGTACCAACAGAACGAAAGGAGGATTTTTTGAATTTCAGGTTAGGATGTTGTGGAATATTCAAAAAGTTTACACTGGACGTTTGTAAAATTCTCCATACATGCGGGATCACTTCGGAGTCGCCAAGTTTGAACAGGCATCAAACGCTGGGCGTTTCTCGCAGAAGCCAGCCCGGGAGGATTCCACTGACAGCTACATGACAATACATCCCCATCCACGCTCTCGTTCTGTGGCCGTGACTTCGACTGGGCGACGTTGAGCGGCAGCCGCTTGTTGACGCTGTCGCTCCTCGTGGACTGCAATTTCGTGGAGACGTCCTTGTACATGTT
The DNA here is from genome assembly GCA_029204335.1 of Mycena vulgaris. Classification (NCBI taxonomy): domain Eukaryota; kingdom Fungi; phylum Basidiomycota; class Agaricomycetes; order Agaricales; family Mycenaceae; genus Mycena; species Mycena vulgaris. Next base: position 25,664 of record JARGYA010000992.1, read on the forward strand.
GCACCTCATATTGCCTTCGGCGATTCTCCACCAGCAGTCTAACCTGTTCATCCTGGAGCTCCCTCGCGCGTGCACGGCGAATGGCTTCCTGCTGTTGGGCTTGACGAGCACGCACATCTTCAAGGTACAGGTTCTGTATCTGCACCGGTTGTTCTGGTGGCACAACAAACGCTCCTCCATGAGCTTCTGTCAGATGGGTATAGATTTGCGTCTGATCGAAAACGCGTAAACATATCCAACAAATGTGGTTGCCGCATCTGCAGGTAATATGGTTGCAGCCTTCGGTTTTCTCGATCCACACGGAACAAGCAGGGCAGCGCTTCACCCCATTGGCTCTGGCCCACTCGTCGTTCCGGCGCTCTTGCTCTCCTGGGTCGCTATGGAGTCGTCGATCTGCGCAACTCATCCCTTCGTGGGCTTCTTCGTCGCAAGACGAGCAGATCGATAAGAACACGAAGGGCAAGTCTGGATCATGGCGGTCCCGGTTGCATTGGACCGGTAAATTTGACTACAATCCGGGGTTTTGCAGTATTTAATTTCCGTTGGGTGTTGCTCGATGTAGCGCAGAAAGGCGCTTTCGAGAAGTTGATGAAACTGAGGCGGGGGGTAGAAAGTTCTCGATTGTTGGAAGGGGGAATGGAGGCCGCGCAAGTCGCCTCATTACCGAGGCAGGTCAACGGGAAGCTATCGGCTGCAGTGGAAAGATAGTGACGAAGACAGCCCATGCAGTAGGTGTGCTCGCATCCCAAGTTACTGGGTGCGAAATCTCGTCGTAACAAATGGGACATTTGTCTTCAATCGTCCTCTGAATGCCACCTCCCAGCTGCTTCCCTCCAGGGATTCATCAATTAGCCTTGTCAGAAGATGCCGAGCTTCTTCTCCGCCTCTGATTACAATCTTGCAAGCATGGGGGGAGATTTTTAGTGTCGCATTGTCTTCTCCCAAGGCTTCTTTCAATGTCGCCAACCCTCGCTGGACGAAATACCGAATCGACTGCTTCTTTAGGAATACTGGGAATTCCAAAGAATCAAGGCGTTCGACCTCGGCTTTAACGGCGTCCCGAGCTCTGTCGACAGAGGTCGGGTCCCCGTACACCTTGACGACGCACAGCTTCCAGTCGGCTCTGGCGTACGCGCCAGTGCGATCAAGTACCGAATTTAAGAAGTGAGTCCCAGCTGTGGACTTGAAGGATCGGTGCCAACAGCTTGCAGTCAAATGTTGGCCTCCCGCCAAATTTTCCACGCGGACCTTCAGCGACCCAACTGCCTTCTTATCATCTCCGAGTACCTTGATCTGAATCTTGCCAATGTTTGAAACAGGGAAAATATTGATATAAGCTGTTTGTTTCTCGCACTCTCCGTGAGCGAGTCCCATGTACGTTTCTGTGCCTGATACTGCTGGAGAGGGATAGACATGATGTATTGCAATGGATCTGGGAGCCTGAGGCGGAGAAAACAGTTGCCCAAATAAAAGGGGCGTTGTCCGGAGAGTGAATCGTGGACCCGTTTGGCTTCGTCCCAACTGTCGAAGCGTATTTTCACTGTGTTGTTCCCCTCGATATCATCTTGCGCGACAATATCGAAGCTTTTCAAGCCCTGTCCTGCAATGATTTCGACCTGTTGTCTCAATTGCCTAAGACCTTGGTCTAGGTCGTAAGAGATGGGCTTGAGGAATTTAAGTAAATGTGTGCCGCTAAATTGGGCAACCGTCTCCGACGAAATGGCTACCGGGAGACCACTAATCTTGATTCCGCGCTGCCAAGCAGGTCCGCGCGCGTATCCAGGGGGTGGTTGATTCATTTCCACACGGACCTGCCGTCCAGCACAGGTCTTGCGGTTCAAGACTTTGATCTTGGCCGCGGCGACGTCTACACTTTGAAAGGTGGCCACCACGCTGCTCGAGGGGGCCCGCCACGACAGCCACAAAGTATCACAGTTGCGCGCGGAGTTTCCCATTTCCCCGAACCTCCCATTTTCCGCCACCTCGAAGTGAAGTCTTTCCTGCCTAAACTCAATATCCTCCAAGCCAATCGCGATGGCTCCTCCCTCTTCTGATGTTGTGATCAACGTTGCCTCCAAATGCCCATCGGGTAGCGTCTTCGTCCCAGTTATAAAAAGACGAGTCGGATCTACACCCTGCTGAGTGAAAAGAGCTTTGATTTCGGCATGCGTGGCATCTCCGGGGAGATTCTGGATTTGAATGCGGCATGATTCGAAGCCAGTAACGACCTCTTGGATTGACAGCCCCGCACCAAATGTGACGAAACTCGAGCCGAGGACGATGTGCTGGATGGTGTGCGTTGCCTCCTTCCGCCTGATATCCGTTTTGCGAGCTTCAAGCTCAATTTGGCGTGCCCTTTGGGCAGCTTCCTGCTCGGCCAGTCGAGCCGTCCTCTGCCGCTCCATTTCTGCCGTGCGGAGCGCCTGGCGTGCGGCCTCTTCCGTTCGCTTTGCTTCCGCCCGCTCAGCGGCTTGTGCAGCGTGTTCTCTCCGCAGTCGCTCAGCTTCTTGGACCTAGCATCGTGTTCATATATATCGGACGAGGAGAAACGGATCATACCTGTGGATCATGCGCATACCAACATTTCGCACCCTTGCGACAATCCCCGTCCTTCCAGGCACGACACGGCAATTCACCTCTTTTGGGACGAGTGCGTGTTGAGGGAGAGGTCGGAGGCCCATCGATCTCGGCTCCCCTTTGGGAAGTCGGGGAGATGGTTGGGCGGTCAACATTGGAGGACGTCCCAACAGTATCGGGTCGACGAAGAGGAGCTGACTGAGGGACTGGGTGGTCTCGTTTCCGCGCGGCTGAGATCTGCAGCGGTGCGCCGGCTTCAGCCTAAGCAGAGATAATAAGTAATGAGATGAAACGGCTGGTACAAGTTGAGCTCACTTGGTGGATGAATTTGCAAGTATCCCCGTAGTTGCAACGACCTTGTGCAAATAATCTGCATGTTCGAGTCTTTCCCTCCGACATCGTGGACGCGTGGAAGAAACGTGGAGGAAGAGCGAAGGCGGCTTAAAGAAGCTGTGGGCGCCAATAGACGCCAGTACGTGAAGAGCATCTGAAATTAGGTCAGATAACACAAATGAAGTGGTTTGTGTGGTTGCGGCTGGTTTGCGGTACAAGACTCGAGATATTGGGTGTCAAGTGGGACTATCCATCGAGCAGTAGAGATAATTGAGCAACTGGATTCCCGGGGAAAGTAACAGAGAGCATTAGGCTTGAAATTAACGCGCCACGACGACAGAGTTGAGGTGGTGGGTCTGGACCGACCGAGCCGGTGTGACATCATGGTCAGGTGCTTGTGACTGTTCCAAAATCCATTCTCGGCCTTTAATTTTTTAGCTATGGACGCGAGTATCGGCGAACCGTTCCTCCTCGCAAGTTATGCTGTCGCCCAACGTCTCCAAAAGTCCAAGGCAGCTGCCAAGTCCCAGCGCATGGGTGCCAGCGTATATGCAACCCATGAAAAAATTGCTTCGGGTAGTTCAGACGGATATGTAACAGTAACAGCCCAGGGAGACGGTGTGCACGTCCTCGACGTATGTTCATCGGTTTTCTGGACCTTTCAACACTCTAAATTTCCTCCGCAGCTCTCAACCCTCCACCCGGTCGTATCTCACACACTTGGTCCATCGACCAGCTTTTCGTGTCCATC
>JARGYA010000993.1:0-29282 GCA_029204335.1 Mycena vulgaris
CTAGGTCCCAATCCGGGTCTTACGCGGTTAGTTGGTTCAGCCTTGAGAGAAAATCGGTCTTTGTTTCAAGATCAAAAGCTCGGTGAGCTCTTGAGCCGAATACTTCGTGGGCAACTGTATTGATGAGATGTGTTTCATTTGACCCAAGCAACAAGCTTCAAGTAGCATTCACTATATTCTGAAGTTGGATTACAAATTTTACACAGAAATTTGGCTCTGAAGATTACACAGCTTGTCGAATTTCCTAGAGCAGCTCGCCGATAGCTTGGGCAGACAGTACCAATATTTGGTCCTCCACATCCGAAGCCGAAAGAATCGAAGAACTGTACCAGGAATAGAATCCGAGGGAAGGGCGCCCTTCCCCATCTGTTTATTGAAGCCAAAATAGAGCTAAAAAAACAGGGAAACGGCGCAAAGGGGGAGGCAAGGGGGGTCCGCCTTCATTCTTCTCAAAGTTTGGGACTTCGAACAGCGGTAGGCGTCAGTGCGTTTTCCTTTATTTTTCTTAAACCAAGGGTGCTGACCTGAGTGTTGTGACGCGCTAGCGCTTGGCTTTGCTGATGCGCTTTGTCTCGTGCGCGCGCTTCCGTGTGCTTCTTCCCTTGCTCTCATTCATTCGCCCACCGCTTTTTTGTCCACAAATTGGAGCACAGCTCACTAATTGTCTTCTGCATCCTAATCATTCGAGACCTCGGTGCCTGAGCCTAGGGTTTTTCAATGCGCCGTTCACGTGCATGTGGTGTTCAATTATTCTGCCCCTTGGGCTCGCATTCATCTTCTTCTGTGCCTGTTTGTTGATAGGAATACGAAGCCGTCCTGTCGGTACGCGTACGGTTGGCGAAGTTATTCAAAGAGGACGAAAACAAAATCTTTATTGATGGCTTGAGTTGCTTGGTCTCACTTGCGGTGCGGCTTCTCGGCCGGTTCAACTCTCGCCAAGCGAGAGGGGGTTATGTAGAGCGGGGTGGATACGAGATTCGATGGAAAGGAGCAGAGCCCGAGACTCGGTTTGCGGTTCAACCCACACAGTATCTCTTCCTAATTAATGCGGTGGTCGTCTCCAGCGTTGCGCCGCCGCCATTGAAATAACGAAAATAACGAAAATGAACGGACGGACATCAATCATACGTACTTGAACGCCCATACTCATCAGAATGTATTTAATTTCGTTGCCCTTCGCCGCTCCAAATGTGACAGCATCAATCATACGTACTTGAACGCACATACTCATCAGAATGTATTTAATTTCGACCAGTTTCGTCGCCAGCAAGCGCGTAAACCTATTTGCGGAGAAGACGAGTAGCGCCTCGATCGTTATCAAGTTGGATGGCGACGGACAGAATGCGATGCAGGATCGGATGCGGTGCTTTGACTCCGGAAGAGAGCTTCTCTTCCACGAAACCGACTCTCGGAGGTGCACAATTGTCAACCTCCGAGAGTCGGTTTCGTGGAAGAGAAGCTCTCTTCCGGAGTCAAAGCACCGCATCCGATCCTGCATCGCATTCTGTCCGTCGCCATCCAACTTGATAACGATCGAGGCGCTACTCGTCTTCTCCGCAAATAGGTTTACGCGCTTGCTGGCCACGAAACTGGATTTAATTACTCTCCAAGAGCTATTCTGTTCATGGATCGCCCAAACTGCGTCTTTTTAATACGGATGGCAAAGACGCGATGTATAGAAGATGAATAAATTGAAGCCAGGGGTTGTGTGAAAATTCGAAGCATCGAGCTTGTGCCAATTTTGGATCGGTGCCCGGCACCCGTGTGTCGGCTGGCTGTCTGTCTGCTCCGCATTTGGATTCTGGGGCCTAACCCACGGTTTCCATCCGCTTCACGGATAACTGGGAGAACTTGTCGTCTCGCCTCCTCTGCATCCGCCACGCAGTTGTGACACATAACCATTTACCACATTCACATTCAATTTAAATGATTCTGGGGCCACTCATCTTGTTCAGGGGGTCGAATTAGAACACTTTTGACATGGAATCTATCTGAAACAATCAGTACTTACCGCTGTGAACATCATACTAGCAAAGATAGCTTCGAGGGTCCTCTGTATCCATTCCCTGTTGATCACCCATAACTGCCTCTAAATTCAAATGGTGCCGGCGAGCCTCATGTCTACGTGTGGAAGGGAACCGACATTGTTGCCGACGTGGTTTCACAATTACTTCACCCACTCCATGACTAGCGCAATCCGGTCAGAGCGGGTCACGCCAGTCCAATGGAGGTTGGGTGGTGTCCTTACACTCTCATGGCGTCAATTGTGCCAAAACTGCGGCGGCTATCTTACGACATCCCAGGCTTCGTAACCGTTTCTAACGTAGCAGCCTACGAAGGTGTGGATACCTGTGCACACTCTCGATCTTTATTGCCCTACTTATCCACTATTGCAGTGTTTGCCACTGACAGACAGATGTGTTGGTATCCGAAGACAGAGCGCCAGCTGCTTTCGTCCGTTACCATGTTCAACAAGAATACTCTTGCCGAAGCACTCGTGGATTTAGGTATAAAGGCTGGCATTGAGCCTTCCACTAGCCTCAGTACTTCGATATCCTTCTCGCTTTGATAGCCAGCCCTCGACGAAAAACCAAACAAATCCATCCACCTCAGCTTTGACAACACAGCTATTATGGTTCTCCTCACGTCCACATTCTTCACTGTTGTATCCTGGGCCGCACTCATCTCGGCTGCACCGGATAACATGGTCAAGAAGGACTGCACGCCGATGACGGGCGCAGAACTCGGCGCACGTCAGTTTTCGTTTCTCCCCATCCATTGCCGGTATGCTGAGACTCTGAAACACAGTGTCGCAACAGGCGCACAACGCCATTGACGCTGCGGCACTTGCTGACCACGGAGATCACTCGCACAACCTCGTTGTCAACGATCCCGGTGTACGAGCCCGCTCACTCGACTAGTCCCTGCTTACTGACTGATGTGGAACACAAGTTCCCGGGGTCACCGGCGACCGTTTGCGACAACCTCGCCACTGGAACCGTATGGGTCGAATACAATGACGTGGTGAATATTTGTTGCATGCTCAGACCCTCGCCAGTTACTGACATTTAACGCTCGGTCAGGTCGACGGTCATTTCAAGTGTAAGTCCCAGGTTAAACACACATCGATTTGTCGCATACTGATAGTTTCATTCTAGGGGCGTACTCAATGGACGCCATCCTGACTCCCGAGGAACGTACCGTTGCTTAGCGCTTAGGGGCCACATTGGCACATATAGCACAGTCCATCCATTTTGAAACAATTATTGTCAAGCGTCGTTGTTGACTACTCGCTGCGAGGAAAAAATATTTTTGTGAACCCCAAGCTTAGGATTGTAACTTGCGCCTGGGCTTAAGTATTGGCTTTGTAAACGTAACTCGGCGCCATGCGCAGCGCACCGTGGCTGTCTCGGTAATGCCAGTGGCACCCGTTCCAACCGGTTGTGTTCGCTTTCCAAAGTGAACATCCCACCGGAGCAACAACACCAACGCTCGGGCATCAACACCGCGGGCAAAGCCCCGCGGCAGTTAAAGTGCAAGTGCCGTTGAGGCACTCCACAGGCACTTCAAGGGGCACTTTTGTTAGATGGCAGTGAATGTTGGTGGGATGTCTCACTCTAACATTCATAGCGGGTGCTTTCTCGGTTGTATTTGATTTCACAACACTTTCCCGATTTGTGCTTCTCGATTCAGACAGCCTCACGTCGAGCATCGAGCAACGACCAATAGAATCAATTGCAACACACATCCTACGGCACCCTTGTTTTATTTAAATGATAGGTCGGCAAGAGTAGGTACATCAGATCAGAGAATTCAGGCAAGCAACTGAGTCAATCATTTTTCCAACAAAACTTCATCATCAAGAAATACAGAATCCAGGCTGTAATCGTTCCCCCCATCGACCTCTATATCCGACGCTATCTCTGAGGCTGGGGCGGATTTCATGCCATCCTCTTCATAATGGCATGCATCCCACTCGTTATCAGACTCATCGTCAGAAACTTTGTCCCTCCTCCTGAGCCCTAGGGAAGTAGTGAATGTGGTGCGTATCAACTTCGAGCTTGAACATCGAAGGATGGCTAACATATCTTGTGGATCACGTCTTGGAGCTGCAAGTCTTGAAAAAGACACTCGAGTCACCTGGTGGGGTATGTGAAACCCTGAAGGCCATGATTGCTAGCTCCAATAGCGGTTTAACTACACCACTGGTGAGATCCCCGACTCATGGCCGACATAAAGGCTGCGATCAACGCCAAGAATAACCTTTTTTTTCCTCGACGAACAGCTGGATCAAGTGGCATGCGGTTGTCGATTAGAATGCCGATTTCACCAACTGAGGTTCATGCAAAGAAACGGGACGAGGTCACTGCTTCCTTGAAGGAGACAGCGGTATGAAAGCTTTTTTCGTCATAAAATATGTACATCGTGAGGTGAACAATGGATGTGCTTACACAACAAAATTACTGTACCGCGTACTTTCAACATTGCGCGACGAACATCAAGTAAGCAACCCAACCACATCAACTGGGGATTTCCCAACGATTCCCAACGCCAAGCCCATCAACGCGCCATTATCCCTATGTGATTGGGGGAGGAAATTAGAATTTCATTGGGTCAAGTATAGTCATAAGTGGCATTCAAAGTTTCCCTTTTTCGCTCCTGTTTGCGCTCCTGGTTCGTTCAGGAGAACAACCAGGAGACACAAAAAGGGATCAAGTAGGGAAGAATTTGCAACCAGGAGATACAGGTGTCCCTTTTTGTTGTCCCTACTTGGTCCCTTTTTGTGTTTCCTGCTCGGTTTCCTACTCAACCCCAATCGATCTCCGCTTCGGCAGACCTTGCCCTCGAGCCTTTTCCCCGAGAGTTCCTATTCCCTCATCACACGGCACACTTCATGGATTGTGCACCCTAACTTTTTGACCTACCACTCTGTATTCTCTTCAGACTTGAGTTAGAGCATTGATGTATGCCAAGCTATGCCGAGACCCAGTCCGAGTCCGATAACACGATACCCCACGACCCCGCACTTTAGCCTCCCGCAGGGTAGTAGGGAACACATTGTGTCTATGACTCTCGGTTTGCTTGGACCCAAGGCGGCCGCCGCTGCGCTGTGAGGACGCGGAGCAGTGGCGGCGCGTGAGCCGCCTGATGTGAATGAGCTAAGTTTGAACTCGTCGAGAGGTCGCTGGCACATGCCGAAGTGTCGCTTCAAGTAGGAATACTCTCCTACTTACTTCCTGGTTCACAAATCCCAGCCCTAGGTTTCAAACATGCTCCTTTTTAGCTCCTGGTTGAGTTCCTACTTCGTCCATTCTACTGCCAAAAGTAGAAAAAAAAGGAATCAATCAGGAGCGCAAACAGGAAGTCAAATAGGGCCAACTTTGAACAGCACTATAGTGGGTGGTAGTCAGTCGGGACTACCTAGCCTGATCTGGTGAGCTCACTGAGTGTGCTGTATAACTGTTGTATTTGAGATATGTAACACCTTTCCGTGTTCGCTCTGTTCTTTTTTTTTTTTTTTTTTTTTCGAAGAATTAAAACACCCGCCAGCTGATACAAGGGATCTCCATCTTGAAACGATATGTCTGGTGCTAGCAGACTCGGGACGGAGCGGACAAACTGGCCTGATTCAATTTCGTTGGCACTTCCCAGCTTCTTCAAGATATTCTGTTGGCACGGGCTGGCTTGGAGAGGAAGTGCCTCTGGAAAGCTAGTTGGTTGACGCTATAGATTTACCACGGTCTGGTGGGTTTGGGATTGATTTGGGATCGACTAACCCGTTGGGGTGAGGCCTGATGATGCCATGATGGGACACTTGATCGGGCATTTGCAGGCCACGCATAGCTCATGCCGTACGTACGCACACATCGCAGATAGTAGACGTACTGCATATGATCTCATCTCTGTGCATTGTGAATCTCACTGTACAGTTTTAATGTTCGCATACCTCAAATGGAAGCAAATGTTGATGCACCACAAATGAAAGTAAATGTTCAACCTGAAATGTGCGTGCACTACAAATGGAAGTTGATGTTCGACTTGAAATGTTCAGCCCGCATTACTATATATTTTTTGATGATAAATACCGTCATAGGGATGGCTTTGCCGAACTTGAAACTCAGTGCTGTTTTCGCAAGATAATGCAGCCGCAGATAATACTCAATTTCCACCGAAGCTTCGGCAACAGACCGGAATCACCCGAGAACCTTTCAAACAAGCGAGTGGCTAGCCGCCGAAGCAGACTCAGATTGAATACAAGCATGACTGCTTCCTCATGTATATGCCTCTTTCCAATGTCGAGGCACTACTAATGGAACACGCTCCCCAAAAACCCAAAGCCTCCACATACTCTCGAGGTGAAGTGCCGGGGCGCGAAGCGCACCGGCGCGCTCTTGTTTCGTATATGATAAGGCATAGATCATTCATTAAGCGAGACTATAGGGATGCTGAGGGGGGATTCGACTCAGCAGCACAAACTTCGCACGACACTCACCGAAGACACACTGGTCTTTGTGATGGTCGTGCTCGCAACCTCTATAATCACAGACTCGAAGTCAGAGATGGGTGGTGTGAAGTCGGACAAAAAGGTAAGTTGTTACTTAGGTTCACATCTTTTTGTCTCACGATCGTCTTTCAAATAGATCATGTTCTAATTGATATGCTGAGGATCTTTGACCAGAGCAACGGTACCCGTGGTTACTGTGATTCCTGAATCCACCGCTACCATTCACTTAAACTCCACTCAGGAGAGCTGGTGAGGATTCCGCCGACGCTGCACTCAATAGCATTGGACCCAAGTCACCGAGGCCGGATCTGGGGTAGCTGACGAAGAGGGCAAGTGCAATTAATTCGTTGGCTCTTCACTCTGCTGAACCGTGTGCTTCTGACGCTCTTTCATTTATACATACATTACAACAATGCGCCGGGGTGCGGAGGCACTTCGGCCGAGGGCTTTGGTGCCGAGCTTCAAAGTTCACGGGTTGAAACTCAGGCTGAAGCGACGCGATGCGAGAGTATTTTGAGAGGCAGAGATGAGTACACAGCAGAGATCCGCCGATTTGCGAACAACTAATCACTGCAAGTGTTGGTATCGAGTCAATCTTGTGAGGAGAACACAGGAAGGAATGCCGGGCTTTTGGAGCAGCTTGAAGATGTGTCGACACGTCGAGGCCACGCCCCTGGCGCATAGGATAATTAGGATTAGTTTTTCAAAGTCACTTCCAGAGAGGAGCCGAGCCGCATCACGGCGGCACCATATTCTCGATGATTGCCTCGCGGAGTTTAAAGGCTTCAGACATCGTAATTTTACAAAGAGAGAGATTCGAACATATTTCGTACGTTTAATCACTACTTACTAGTCCTTACTGCTGTGTTAATATATGTTTCAGTTCATAGATCAATTCTTAACAAGTAGAAGGTAAGGTGGATTTAACCAAGCCTGAACCAACCAACGTTACCGGGCACTGCCGCTCGTCGGCCCTACCCGCTTTATATAAGTACATGAGAACGACTGTCTTCTCATCGTACATTATAAAGTCTAGTTTACGAGACGAGGTTAGGATGCGCTGCGGAACTACTGTAGTAATCCGACCAAGTGTTCACTAAATTTGGAATTTTCACTCACCGAGATGGCCGAAAATTTTCCTTTCGATTTATGGTGATTTTTAAAAAGCTCAGAAAAATTGGCCGTCACCCACGACCTGAACACTTGGTCGGATTACTACAGTACAGCCGGATTTCTAGCGAGCGCTAGGGAGTCACCGCGCCACATAGGACCTGTGGAGCTAATAGCTAGCTAGGGCAAAGCTACTTAGGGCAAGTAGGGATAGACGGGAGATGAGAAAAGCACATGAAAATGAAATCAAGGGGCATCCATCAGTTTTGAGCATCAACTTTTGCTGATGAGAAAAAGTTCGCTTGAATGCGTTTTATAAACGAATAATAAGATTAAGACACAAGCTAGGGCGAGCCGAGGACAAGTAAGCACGTTGACTCATCTATATAAGAAAAGAACGCGTTGTCTCGAGACAACCCGGCTATCAGCTCCAACGGAACTCTCCGAATGATGTCATTCTCCACCGATCCTCCAGGATAAATCTATTTAACAACCCCCCTTAAATATAAAATCCTCTCTCATCGCTCTGACCGCGCTGTTTCGAGACTATTCTGGCTGTTTCGAGGCCGAGGCAGCCCAGAAGGTATTCTGCCGAGTTTATCCTCGGACTCCCGTTTCTTTGCGCGGCGAACGGTCCAATTTACCTGTGCATCACAACAATTTTGAATAAACTGTGCCTTGAACTGGTGTTTTGAGTCCTGTCCTATCCATCGAGCTGGCGGGTGTTGATGATATGTGCCAGGAAACATTACTGTGTGCTCGATATATCTTTTCGGCTCGAATAGGTCCATTGCGTATAGAATTGGATGAAGATCAATGGGTTCTCAGGAAAGAAATAGTTAGATGCTATCGCAGCTGGGCTCATGGAAATGTTCCATGTATCAGCCAGCCACTCAATCATAGGGCCTCTCGTCTACCCTCAGGCCTGCCCCAGCGTTCATTTTGAGGGGAAGTTATAAATAGCCTGGGGTAGTTAAATAGACCATTGATGCAACAACCCGGGTTGTTGCCAACAAGGGGGGTTGTTAAATAGATTTATCCGATCCTCCACACTGGTTGAGCAATTCAAGTTTTTCAGTGAAAAAATTGGTGAAAAATATCCAGGATTTTACAGAAGTTTTTCACTGAAAAAGTAGGTGAAATTTTAAAACTTTTTCAGCACTTTTTGACGTGTTTCAAGATTTTCACCTTAAAAATGAAAAAGTAGTGAAAAAATTCCAAGTTTTTCACTTATGGTTTCAGTGAAAAAAGTGTGAAAAATAATGGATATTTTCACCAATTTTTTCACTGAAAAACTTGAAATGTTCAACCAGTGTGGCCACCCGACTGTTGCACTGCTATTTATAACCTGCAAGAATGTTGAATACTTCGCCGAGATTGGGCCAACCATGAAGTCCTCTAAAAGCATGAAGCCGCTGAAATCGGGCTAAAGAAGAGGCTGTGCAAAAGCATGAATCCACAGAAATGGGCTGTTTAAAGTTTTTCTTCAAGGCCGAAACGGCGTTATAGAAGCCGGGCCGCATGGTAATGTGGCTCAAGGAAGACACAGGGTTGGAGTCCAAAACGAAGGCGCGAGAGACTTGTGCGCGCTGGGATAATTTTGGGAACACAGTGTTCAATTGCAGGGACGTACCGGCAAAGAAAGGGTGGGACGCGAAGCAGCCGCTGCGAGGCCTCGAAAGAGCACCGGCGGTCATCCCCGCCGAAACGTGTAGAGGAAGGCTAGGAGCGGTACGGCGGCGGGAAGCGGGCGTATGGCGAGGGGAAGCGGGCGGGCGACGGAATGCGGGATGCGGGCGGATAGAGGGAGGCGGCGGGGGTGGGACGAGGAGCAAGAGGTGAGGGAAGCAGAATGTGCTGGCGAATAGTGCCAGCGCCGGCGATCACGCCGGTACAAGTGCAAACCGACGCGTCGCGTCGCCGGCGCGGGGGCGTGAACGCGGTTTATGAAGGCACGACGGCATGGAAATCCACTGTTTCGGAGGGTTAGAAGGGTTGCCAACAATATTAATAATTGCAGGGTTGCTAACCAGAATGTAGGGTTGCAAAACGAAATTGAAGGGTGGCCGAAAAGATTTGAATAAGGGTAGGCATGCAGCAGCCACAGTAGCACTCGAAGATTTTTGTCCACGTCTGGCCGAAGTCGAGTTTGGTGAAATAAAAAAAGGTATCCATGTAAAAATACTTATATGAATACAATGGTTCATGCCGGACGACAAAAACTCTGAAACTCCCGGACCAGTGATTGTAGAGGCGAAAGGGGTCATATTCATGTCCTGATCCCAGCTATTTATTTTCAGGCCAGTCGCAGTCCGAAACTACTACACCCTGCACGTATCTCGAGTCATTAATATACATCTGCGCGTTTTTTCATCCACACCGAACGCGCCACACAGCAAATTGGCCCGAATCAAGCAGCAGAAATTCGAGGTTTCTCTGTGCTCACTTGTTCTTCGCTTGCCTTCTCGCTATTCGGGCTCCCGCTAATCGACAGCGCGCCCTCGTCGTCATCAATGAACGCACTTTCCCCCACACCACGCTCGTCAAAGGCCAAGCGGTGCTTCTCGAAGTGTGAGGAGTGATTTCTGAGGGAATAGGGTGAGAGGATCGCTCTTGTCAGCAAGGACGACCAACGAGAAAGAAACGACGTACTCAGCCGGCCCAATGATCGTTATCAGAATCACAAACGCCGCCACTGCACCAATTAGGATGCCTTGCACCTTCCCGTAGTCGGGGACGACCTTGTCGTTCACAACCGTCTTCAGGTGGTCGCCACCGGCTGTGCGAGGAGCATTTGTCAAGAGCAGGCGCATAGTAGAACGGTGGGTAACAGAGGACGATACCCACTGGCTTCAATTTGCGCTGCCGCCGAAGAGATCATGTTGCCTATCTGGTACGCCACACCAGGGAACGTTGCGCGGAACGCGGGCGGAGCCATTTCCGTGAGGTGGATGGGGATCTACCGCAGGCCGGTTAACGCAAGATTCTTGTCATGGGGAGTGGACAATTACAACTCCCCACGCGCCCTGCACACCAAACTGTATGCAAAACGCGCCTGCCGCTAGGGCAGAAAAACTGTCAGGTATGATCCACAGCGGAATGAATAGCCCGGTCAGGATCTCGCAGAGCCTGCAACGGAAGAGATGTCAGCATAAAGAGTTGTATATTCAAGAGGCTGAGCAAAGCGGGAAATAATGGAGCAGAGGGTAGGATGCAGCGGAGACGGCTGCGACCGGCGGAGCGCAAAATAAAAGAGAGCATAGGTTCTGTAGACGCAACTTAAAGCCAAGTGATATCACCGGAGACGGGGAAAAGCAAGTGAGAAGAGAAAATAGCTCACACAATAGTTATCCTCCTTCCCAAGAACTGCGAGGCCCACCCGGCGACGGCGCCACCCGCAATGGCACCCTGTAGGAAGAACGGTCTAGTCAGTCACAGATATTTCGGCCCGATGGACGGAAAATGAATAAAGTAGGGGTAGAATAAAGTAAAAAAGAAAAGTCCAGGGTCAAGACGAAAAGCGGCAGAAAATGAGCGCCCATTGTTCCGCCTTCGGCTCTTCACCCGCTGTCCACGCTCCCCCGCCTATCTGCCGACATTTCCCAGCGCTGGCTGCACCAGAGATACGGGACGAGCCAGCAGACGCGCCCCGTGCGAACACATTCCAGGCTCGTGGGAGACGCCGCGCCTTGTGACGTATAGATAGGTGTGAATGCTGCGGAGAGAGCACAGAACGGGAATGGGATCAGACACGGCGTCCCGTCCCTTGATAGTCCATGGCGTGAGACTCCGATGAGAAAACGGGTTGGGAGTCGGAGTGGGAGCGCACGAGCCAGACAGAGGAATAAGAGCGAGAGAAAGGACTGAGAGAGGAAAGGGGGGCAGGAGGGCGTATACGTGGAGGAGAACCGAAAGAAATAAAGAGAATGAAGCACGAAGTGTCAACGCACGCAATTGCCAATGATTGTCGCGACCACGGACGCATGCGTGCTGATGCCCTTGGTCTCCTGCACGAATGTTGGGTACAGATCTTGCGAGCCATGCGCGAGGAAGTTGAAGCCTAAGGGCAGGCGTCGGTAAATATCCCTGAAGAAAAGAGTGACGAGTGGAAGGGGGGTTATTTTGCCTACCTGTAAGTAACAACACCGCGTATATGCACAACATCCAGTGCTTTTTCAGCATCGCTTGTGTCTCGCGGATGAAGACCCGCGTCTTTTGTGCTTCGGAAACAGTACCGTGAGCCTCGGCCGCGCGGCGGGCCTGCGACAAAAGTTAGTGAGCAGTCTGACTATTGGACGAGCAAAAGTATGAGGAATCAGAGACGAGAGAGGAGATGAGTAAATGAAAGCGAGGGACAGGGTACGGTTGGACTGTATGAGGGAAGGAAAAAGGACCCAAAGTCCGCAGTGAAGAGGGAAGGAAAAACAGGGACGAGGGCGCACCTTCAAGAACGCCGCGCTCTCGGGTAACAACGACCTTAGGAACGCGCCAAAGACGCTGATTCCCGACGCGGTCCAGAAAAGCGCACGCCAGCCGGGGGCGACCTCCGGCACGAGCTTGAGCGAAATGACGGCGGCCAGCTTGGAAGGACCGGCACGTTAGCATAGAAGACGCATAAAAGACATTGGGTACATAACGCGACGCACCAGATTCCCAAACGCATACCCTTCCTGAAGGACGCCACTCGCGACGCCGCGGAGCTCGACGGGGAGGTTCTCGAGCGAGGTAGACGTGGCAAGGCCCCAGATGCCACCCATTGCGATGCCTGCATGTGGTCAGCGAGTGCCCGTGCAAGTATACAAGTACAATTGAGGGGAGAGAGTGATGCACCGAACAAAGACCTAAGGGCGAGGAACTGGCGGAACGTCTGCACGAAGCCGGCGCCGAGTTCTAGAACCGCAACGAGCAGCAGGTTGAATACCAGAGGCCACTTGCGCCCGAAGCGGTCGCTGAAGATCCCGAACAGCACCGCGCCGACGGAACGGAAGAGCAGCGTCAGAGTTATCGCTTGTGTCTGCACGCGCATCTCAGTCAGCCGTTGTCTACACCCGAAAAGAGGAAGGCGAAGGCTACACACAATCGCACTGGTCCCTTTATTGAACTGCTTGCTGAGCGCGGGCACGCTGACACTGACACTGAAAAAGTCGAGCGCGTCGCACGTCCACGCGAGCCAGCCGACCCAGAAGAATGCCCACTGCAGCCAGGTCAGCTCCCCTAGCATCTTCAGAAGAGGCCGCGACCGCTTCTCTGGGGGCGGCGCGAGGCGCATCGGCGCAAAGAATATTGTTTTCATATTAATTTCGCTCCTGTTTAGGGCGTCGGAATTTCGGTGTCAGTGGCAAAGTCGGATTCAAGGGTATTCGACCACGAACCAAGTGCTGGCGAGAGGCGAACAAAGTCTCGGGTGAAGGCGCAGACACGCAGACGACATGTGTGGAGGCGTACCCATAAGTATTGCACTCCGCCGTTCCGTTGATAGCGATCCATCCACAAATAGCTGCACGTAAATAGCTGTATCAGGCCAGCTGACTCACGACTTTGTCGGCCGTAAGAGCGGACTCACAGCTCCTGGAAGGTGGCATGTCGTCAAACACCTAGAAAGAGGAAATCCGGACTTGCGAGTGGGAGCGATCATAGATTCAAAGAGACGTCTGTCTTCGAGGCACGGGCGCCACAGGCGTGAAAGGAGGCAAAAGTTTCCCAGTGCATAGCTCAAGCCGATGGTGCCCGGGAACCACGGTATGGAGTGGGAGAAGGAAAGACATCCGGCATGATCGATGAGAATCTCAGCTAGCACGATTGAAAAGCAGAAGTTCCAGGTCGAAATTTGACGTCCCTAAGAGCATCTTCCAACGCATTCTTCTCCATGGGATGAGGAACTGAGAAATTGTAGTCGTGGTTTGAAAGCAAGAAGTGACTGGCTCATCACGGTCACTCCACAGCTTTCTTCCTTCCTTGACGTACACAAAACGTTACACCTCGTCCGAGACGCCCTAATCGCACAAACCCTCCGGAAACCGATTCACAAACCAAAACCACTCTTCGAGAATGGCCGGCAGACGGGGCTGATTCGATTCCGCGTCGAAATCCACTGCGAACTGGCATTCAGCCGGATACCAGGCGGCGGCGTGCCCAACTGCCGGGACGCCCACATGGTAGCTGCCAGGGTTCTCGACGCGCGTAGCGGGACATTGACGAGCCGTCGTCGAATTTAGCTACTTGAAACTGTGCGTCCTCTTTCATTGCTCCTCCCCTTTCTTGAGCTCACCACTCGACCCAGAGTCCAGGCGGACTCGAAGGGCACCTTTCGCCCGACTGCACAGCTGAGACGAAGCCAAAGTCATGTTGCAAATGTGGGACGGAGGGACATATCGTACGTTTTCGTATTCGTCTTCTCCCCATTCATCCTCCATCCATCCTTGCACTCTCCTTTCCTCCCTCGCTTGGCGTGTCTAAGCCGCTGCGCGCCGGCGCTGGTGTGCTAACGTCGCACGACCATGTCGAGCGCGCGGAAATGCCCAGCTGCTCCCCGCGGTCGTCATGCAAGGGCTGGGTTCCCCCGGCGTACCCCCTTCCCTCCCCGTCCCGTCTCTCCACGATCCTTCTTCGTATCTCCGTTTTTTCCTCCACCAACGCTCGCGCTCTGTTCGTGTTTGGTGGACGTGGACTTGGGCGCGGTGGCGCGGTGGATGGGCGCGAAGGCGGTGCTGATCAGCGAGGTGCGCGGCGAGGGGTTGTTATCTCTGCGGTGAGTGTGCGCGGGGATTACGCCGCACGGCTGGCGCGCGTGGTCGTATCGGCAGCCTGAATTGCGGACGCCGTACTCGCTGCCTCCGCGGGAGGATTCCCTTCGATGCGCACTGGCTCCGCATTTACCTTCATCTTTTATCTTCCGTCTTCCGTCTCCCCTCCGCCTCCCATCCCACTAACCTCGTCTTCTTCCTCCAGGGACACAGCAGCCGCGATTGCCCGAGCCGCAGAAGCGCGCTTGCTATACGTGCGGGAGCGAAGGGTGCGTTGCTCGCTCTGTCATTCCTTGTCCTTTGCGGTCCTTTCTTTCATTTGTTCGGGCCGGCATCTGCGGGTTCATCGCCGGGGCGCCGGAGCGGGCGGGGGTGAGAGGGAGATGACCTCCAGCGGCGAGTGTTTCTCCCTCCGATTTCAATCCCGCCGCCATCGCTATCCTCGTTCCTCAATGGCGGCGATCTTCAATCGTGGGCGGCGAGCTAACCCGCTCGTAGGCGCCCGGCATTCCTAGCCTACGACGGCTGGGGATGCGTATCCACCCTCTCCCCCTTCTCTCCTGCCCTTCCGCTCCGCCACTCGTCCTCTGCCGCTCATCGTCGTCGCTACACTGCGCTCGCGCGATGCGCTGACGTAAGCGCTTGTTTCCATTTTGGAAATATCTATTTTTTTAAGTCGCGTTTTCCTCGGCGAATGCATTCTGGGGGATCGAGCGTGCGCGGGCGACGATGCGTGGTTCCTGGGGGAGTTCCGTGCCGGAAATTCTGCTGGCAGTCGGCGCAGACAATCTCTTTCAGTCCCTGGGCAACGTGACGTAGCTTGGGAGGATTACCCTCCTCTGTAATTTTATGCTCGATTGAATCCAATCACCCTTTTTCTGAGCTCTAAGCTTACTGCACCATTGCTCCGCCATTGTTCTCTTCGTTTGCTTAGCCTAGGGTGTGTTGTGACGCGGAACTGCGGCGAACATTGCTCAGTTAACCATTCGCTTCGCCGGAAGCAGACCGACCTTCTTGATAACTCAGCTGCAGCCACGCACATCTGACAGGTTCAATCTAGGTGCGTTTCCTGACCTCCAGACACCAGCACTGAGCACTCGATAGAAGTGGTACTTTCAGCGCAGGAGCGATACGGATGGGATTAAATCCTCTGAAGTGCGTCGTTCCCACAGCAGTTGGGTATATACGAATTCGTTATGTCCTATTCAGGTACGTTTACATCGCATCTTAAGCGGAATAGGACACACCGCTGGAACCGCGTTCTTAAATTCACCGTTGTCTCGCTTTAATATCATTTAATCATTAGTTCTCATCAGATTAACACCACTCAAAGAAGGATTGCGCAGTCAGCGATTTCTGACCTTAATGGTACGATTCATATCCAACAGTTCAACATATTATCGACCCTCGAATTCATTTCGTCTTGGGATTCGTGCCGAGGCGAGCAGGATGGCAGGAACAGTACTACGAGGCTGGATCGCAGATGAGCTCAGCACGTTAATTATAGCCACCCAGCCAACAGTCCAGCACATTGGGAACGCCTTTGTGCGGACGGACCGCGAGACTTCTGGTTCTCAGGTCATCCGATCTAGAACGCCGCCAGACGCCGTCTCGTGCGGGCCCTCTGCGAGGTAAAATAGACTCGTAAACGCGTTGTGTAATGATCCCTAGTCAAATCTGAGGTGAGGGAAGACAGGCGTATCCACATTCAACTCGGCCGCGGGGAGTAGAAGAGCCCTGGCTTGCTGTCATCCAAAGTTCTCCCAGGTGTCACCGTACCCAGCGAACCATCGGGGGCGGAGCCAGATTATCGTCTTCGATGAACGGGAACACGGTCACTAACCCCGCACCGCACGCCCTAGGGAATTTTGAATGCAGATAATCGAGTAACTCCTCCACGGGATCGTCGGCGCTATTTTCAAGCCGCACACGAGCGTGGCAAAGCTGCGAATGCGCCATCAACGCGGCGTCAAAACGGTCTAATTCAAATTCGAAGCCGCCGCCAATCAGGACCGAAGCGGCGCGAAGGAGGGTGATGGTGAAGGCCCCAGAATGTGCGAATCCGTCATCTCCGTGGTCACCCCAAACATGCCCATGTCTGCGTCGCTCGTCATCACACCCGAGCAGCTCGTTCCCCGTTCCCTGCACGCTAGTGCTCGACCACCCGAACCCGACGCGCGGGTGGATGCACATGTTCGTGAGCGCGACTGCCGATGGCGTCAGGTCTTTCGCGATGAACTCAGAGAGGGAGTCTCGTTGGTATGCAATACTAAAGAAGACGGCCCAGGCACTGCGAGGGATGCACATTAGATTAGGTGTTGGATGAACTGGAGCTGGGGTAGTGAGAACGCACGTTCATTTCGCGGCACTTTCGACTAAGATGGCGAGCACGGGCTGCACGAGAGTATTGAAGACAGCGAGAAGTGGGGTGGGATTCGGCACGCACCATCAGCACTCCGTCTCCGAGGTCATTCACTACTCGACTGGTACTCCAGATCCGCCATTTGATGAAAGCTTCACGAGGGAGGTGAGTTCCGGAGGACTAGAATAACTTACAGCTGATCTCGAATCTAATGAGACTGATCGTAAATTTTTTGGCCGTTCCCAAAAAGGAAATTTTATTTCCCTGGCCCAATCCAGCTGACTCAGGCCACCTCTGAGCGCTGTGAGCCACTTGGAGACGATGAAAACTCATGGAAGGCGCAGGACACGGCGAAATGGCGGGAGGAACCGAAGAATGATCCAATCCGAACACGTCGCCGCCGGCCCATCCCGTGCCGTGTTTCCCACAGCGTGATTGTTGGCGGGGAGGTCAGATTTTGATCTTGAACATCCCTACATATGCCTGATCATCGTCATCCTTGACGAACTCGAGGTAGAGTACTGTTTCTCTGAAATTTCCTTTTTGGGAACGCGCCAAAACAAATTTGATCAGTCTCATTAGTTTCGAGATCAGCTGTAATGTCAGTTTGCGCACCTGTGAAATATATGCTAATGCTACAGCGAGGTCAGTTGAATTCTGAAAAATGAAATAACTACACTCGCGTCATAGGAAGTGCCCAGTTGGCCGTCACCCAGCCTCCCGCGCGCGTCGAAAAGTCGTTATGTCCAGCGTGGGATTGTGAAAACAGATATGCGACGGCGACGCCGCAAGCGATGACCACAGTGAGATTTCGCGTTTTTGGTCAAAAAAGAATCAACTCATCTAGAACTCCAACCCACAAAACTATGGGGAGAGCCACAACACTCAAATTACGCTTCCATATGAGCCGCAGCCGGTGGATCTGGGACTTTCACCGTCATTGAGTCCGTGGGGAACGGCGATGGGCGACTCACAATAACTGCATCCCCGATCCAAACGGTCATCTCAGCCAACGCACTCCTCACGACCTGCGTTCTTTGCGAGCTGTCGGGCCCGTAGTATAGAAGTGCCGCCTCGGTGTCGAGTGAACCGCTGAGGACCGCTTGAGAGAAACGCACGACGGTGAGAATCCAATGCTATTTCATCTCGAGGTAAGTGTGCCTTTCGCGTCGCGTCAGATGTATCTCCTACCCCGCTATACGTCAGGAATATCGCCATCGTGGAGACGGGATTCCACCATGCCCGAGTCCTGAGTTGTTTTGGGTTTGCGTACTTTGAGACGCGGATGTACAGGTTGACGAAGAAGCAGACGAGGGAGATACCGTAGAGTAGGCTCTCGAGGATGACCGTGGCGACGCTTACTGCCAGGATTCGAGATGCATCGTTCGTGGTGGACGAGGACAAGATGTGATTCCCATCATCAGAGGAACGGATCAGAGTGAGAAATACTCGAGTGATAGGCAGAAATTAATCACACCTTTTGAGGAAATACCTCCGGATTCAACAGAATCAGACAGAATCACCACCCTGTTTTGGTTACAACGTTAGATCTTTGTAAGTTCGGCTACGGCCGAAGAATATAATGGTACACATCGACTTTAAAAGTGAAACAGCTGTCAGTCACCCTTACGGTAATACTGAAAGCAAGTTAATCACCTGACCTACGAACTACCTCCGGAAGAAAATATGTTACGGTGGTCATGGAAAAACTTCCTTCGGAGGCAACCAGAAGATGATATATGAGTGGTCCCAAAATATATATATTTTGGTCAAAAGTGAGGAAAATATCACAGAAAGACATGAAAATATCACGGATTATTAAAAGTGCTGAACGACCGCCATAATGTCTTGCTTCACAAAAAATACTTGGTGTTCCATGTTCTAAGAAATGTTGTCACATGTGTAGCACTGGCATTTGGTAAAATTTTCTCAAAATTTTACCAGTAGATGTTTTAGTAGGCGCAGTAACTTTAAATTTGAATAAAATCAAACAAAAATGCTCAAACACGACACAATAAAGAAAAATGTTTAGTAACCGAAGACCCGACGCTCATATTGTGCTTCGATTTGAAGATGTTCACACCTGCTTCGACTGCATACTTGATAGCTTCTGCAGAAATCCCTCGGTCGATTCGAAGAAACAAAACTGCATTTATGATGCGCCATCAATCTGATGCGGCATCCCATGGCGCTCAAGTGACATCCACGCCATCATGTCCGGCCGCTTCAAGCAAAGCACAACAACACTGCTGTTTGTCTTCTCAATCCATCACCAGTACCTGGGGCAATGATATATCACTTATTCTAATCAGAGATCCGCCGTGTTATATCAGGAACTCTAATCAGAGATCCGCCTCAACTCCTTGGATAAGGTGTGTAGTGGCGGTGGATCAGGTCAGGTGGTTAGGTGGTTAGAGGTTAGTGGTCAGTGGTTAGTGGTTAGTGGTTAGCGGTTAGAGGTTAGAGGTTAGCGGTTAGGGGTAGAGGTTAGGGTTGGTTAGAGTTAGGGTCAAGGTACATATTTAAAACGGGAACGAGGCTTTAGAGGGCCAACCTGAGATGCTCCGGCTTGGGGGACCCCCCGAGCGCAGCGAGGGAGGGAGCATCGAATGGTTGGTCCCCTTCCCGCAAATGAAGGAAAATGGTGTGAATCTCTAAAAATAGACCCCATCAGCGCATCAAATTGTTGCGCCTGATGGAATTTTAACTGACGAACGGCGGGTTCCCTGGCTTTCCCGTGGCGGCGTACACCGCGGCCTTGCACAAAACACCAATTAGCACCTAGAACTGCAAGTCCCTGTGCTCCAGAGTCACTTGACCATCCGGCGAGGATTTGATGGAAATTGATGGATTCATTGATGTCTTGATGGATTGATAGATCGCGGCGCATCTCTCATTAGAGTCCATGATATAACATGGCCGATCTCTCATTAGAGATTGGTGATATATCAAATCCCCGGTATGGCCTGGCCCGCCAACAAAAATACATGGGAAGGGAAGAGATGCAAGTCAGATACAATCACGATCATGACAAGTGACACATTCCATAACGTGGGCCTCGGGCGACTGACAGGGCATCGCGGCATCGTCAAGCTTTTACTTATAGCTGGGGTTGCCGTCCTTCGTCACTGGAACCCTCTTGTTTCCTCCCTCCATCGTACCGGCCTCTGAGTCTGGCGCGTCGCGCGCGCGCTCACCTGTTTGCCTCCCGCACTCTTCGTCCTGCTCCTCGTCTATGTCAGATGCGTCGGAAATTCAAATAGGGGTGTGCGTACTGCTCTTGGCTGCAAACTCGCAAGGAACTAATCCGTGGCTCAGGAATACCAGTGAATATCTGAATTCGGTGGCATTCAGCAAGCTTTCCTTCTCCCGCAGCATTCATTTCATTTCTCACCCGGACCACAGCCCTCCTATTCTATGACTACCTCTTGACGTTCGAGTGGGAGACTTCGAGATATTGGGGCGCTAAGATTACTTGGCCGGTCTTTCTGTTCTTCGTGAACCGCTACGCAACGTTGCTGGGAAACATTCCCGTCGTTATCCAGTATTTCTGGACCGCAGAGATCACACCAGAAAAGGCCCTGGTCAGTGAACATGTCTCCCCAAGGACGATACAAGATTAATATAACGTTAAACAGTGGTAATTATCTGGACGCCGGAGTAACGCAACCAGATCATGACATTGTACGCAGGTGCATCCGGATAGAATCATACCACCGCTATTTCCTGGTCGTGACCCAGCTCCTTATTGGTGGTGCGTTTCTGTCACTTTCGTCTACGCATGAAAGTCTGACCCCGGACCATCAGTCATTTTGGTCATACGGACCTATGCGCTCTACGAGCGAAGCAAGCGCGTGCTCGCATTCATGCTCGCGGTCAGTGCAGTGGGGATCGGGCTCGGACTCGTGCGTTCAATCCAAAACGACACACTCTCACCTCACAACCGTGCGTAGTGGACCATCTTCTTCACCCCCAACCCCACCTCAGCACACGGGCCGGACAATGATGTCGGTCTTATCATTGGATGCACGTATGGGCTTTCTGCTAACCAGTGCGTCCTCTTGTTCTGTGGCCTAAGAATCGTACCTCCTTTTCATTCAGGAGCGTCAGTCTGATCATCACCTGGAGCGCAATGCTTGTGTTCGACTGCATGATATTCTCGCTGACGCTATATCGGGCAATCAGCCGCCGAGAGTCCGGATTTCGATTACTCAACATGCTACTCCGCGACGGTACGTCTGCAATTTGTAGTGGACTCCCCCACAAGCTTTCTCATTTTCAATAGGGTCGATTTATTTCGGGTATGTGTGACTCGGACCGGTGGTACATTGCTCACCTTGCTTGTCCGGCGCAAAGGGTCATGGTTCTTTCCAACACTTCAAACATCCTGACTTACGTTGTCGGTACGGTACGTGTACACATTGAGACATCTCCACCAGCAATTTTTTAACTGGTGCCTCAGGAGTCCTTGCGCAAGGACTACACCCGCGGCGTCGTCACCACTTTCACGAATATGTGCGTCCTTCCGCACCGTTAAAAATCAATGGGAGAATGTATACTCACTGGGGCAGCCTTAGAATCTGCTCCATCATGATCTCGCGCCTTATGCTCAACCTGCGGGACCCAGCTCTTGCCTCCAGGGAGTCCACCGAAGACGACGACGAGTTTACGACGTACATGACGTTCAACGGCCAGCCTGACCCGCCGCAGAACCCATAAATTATCTTATTAAACTGTATGGGATAGAATTGTACTTTTACCACTGTTGTATCTGTTAAACGTCTCGGGGGGTAATGGAATCATTGGGGATGAATATCGTAGGATGGCCGTGGCCCAGAGGGTACAGAACTGTCTCTGCCAAGTAAGACTAAATATCAAATTTCCATCGAATCCCTTTCTCCTAGGATTCATACTGAAGCCATCTACCATGTGCGAAGTAGAAAAAAATTGCAACACCACAAACCCCTCTTAGGGCCCGGCCTCGGTTCGAACAAGGGACAACTGCATGCCCAACCAGCGGGGTGAAGAGCACATTCGCAGGGCGGACCATCCGCTCAATCTCTAGCCTTCATATGTCGGAATACAGGCGGCGCACGAAAAGGAAAAAGGTAGCGAGGAATGGAACTCGGCCCAGGCTCGAATCGAACGAGGAGCTCCTAGGAAACAGGTACGGACCAAACGCTACTGCGCTTTTTTTTCTCTTGCGTGGGATCGCGTTTGTGTCAATACGTTAATTAACTTATAGAGAGAGACCTTCTGGGAGCGTACATATAGCCCCAACGTTCGTCGTTAAGCCATCTACATCCCTAACGCTGCCCAGCCACCTAAACCGCCGGGGTCCACGAGAAGTGCGAGCGGATGTTGTATCGTAGGCGATCGCGGGCCGCCGTTGGTTTGATCTACGACGGGGGCTGGGGTGGCGGAGCCGGCGGGGGACGCGAAGGAGAGCATCAGGGAAGAGCTGGGGAGAGAGGCGATGGCACATTTGGAGGTGTGATCTGTCGAGAAAGGCTTATTAGTTGGGGCTCGGAGGTGTAGGCATGGAATCAATAAGTGGCTTCGAACAGATATAGGGGAGGAGGAGGGTAGAGGGATGTGAGGAGAGAGAACGCACCGCTGAGCACTCCCTCACCCCGCACTCTGCGCCAGGGTCGACGGATCGGTGCCGACCGCACAGTCGATGCATTGCGCAAAGCTGGCGCCGTTTGCGTTCGTGCAGGAGACAAATGGTGTTCGAGCCGCAGGTCTGGGATTGTCACATGAGCGGAGATTTATATGAAGGACGCAGGAGCGCAAGGGTTGCGCAGAGAGAGCGGGCGAGCACGCGGAGACGCACGATGCGGGGACGAGCGTCGCGTTGATGTTGCGCGGCATGACGAGCGCGGAGGAGGCTATAAGTGGGGTTAGCGCAATGCGCGCGCACGCATGCCTGGGCATACGCGTGCGCAGCCAGCGCGGTGCCAAGGATTGGGGTAAACAACATCGCAGAAGCGGGGGAATGAACGAATAAAAGAAACAAAAAAAGCTGCCAGAAAGAAGAGATTCGAAAGGAGAGACATTCTGGGCGTATGCGCGTTTAAGTGGACGGTGTCTTGTGCACCTCAGAGATGATCATATACATTTGGCCGCTCCGTTTTATGGTGCAAAACAGATGGCTGTGTCCTGGCATAGCCATCGCGGGTACCCAAGTGAATCACACATATAGCTAGGACCTACGCGGAGGACATCCGCTTCCGTTCCCAAAAAAATGTTTCACCACCGCATTTGGGACTAGTTCAAAGTTGGTGGTAGTTAAGTGAAGCGCACCATAGCGACGCGTCTTCCGCGCCTGGACGATAAAAACGAAGAAAATCACAGAGAGTTGAGCGCCGAAGGAGAGAACATCCTCGGATTCAAAGAAACATGTGTCGCTCGCAAAGGCGCTGGTCTTGAGTCGCGATGAAGTGATTGGGATACCATAATAATGGCCAACAAAGAAAAGGGCGCGCGCGGGCTCTAGATATGGGAGAAAGCAGAAAAGACGCATTGAAATCGGGGGGAGGTGCAGGGGTACACACCAATTACCGAGTATTTCTAGGTGCGATGTATCGAGAGCACAATCTCAAAGCCCTGGCGCAGTGAGCGCCTTGTGTGGCCACAAAGGGGCCATGACACCCTCCACACATTAACTTGTGTGTGTAGGCAAACCAGCGCCGCACCTCCTGTATCTGAAGGCAGCCGTAGCGCGCCCTGCCGCCCCACAACCGCGGCATTTTGGTTCCGCGAGGACGCGTCAGAAAAGGAAGACAGATAAGCCCTCTCCTGTGTATGCGAAGTCTTCACGGCAGCCGGCGGATCCCCGCACCCGCACGCCCTGCCGCAGAAGAAACATGTCGTTCGCCGCCCCGGGCGCGAAGAGGGGAAAGCACAACCCGCGCCCCGCGGACAGCGCACACACCGTCCTCCACTGCGTCCCGAAGTGGCTGTATGCATTGTGCGGGTCGGAGCGCGTGCGTGGCCGCGTGGTCGCCCCGTACGCGCTGGGCGGGGCCTCGCAGGCGCATCGTACAAGTCGTACGACGTCGGCGATGAGGTGCCCTCGTGTAGCGTCAGCAGCTCCACGCGCTTGGTGCGCTCTGCCTCGCGGATGCGCTGCCGCTCTCGCTCCTTCAACCCGCTCCCGCCGCCGTCTTTGCTGCTGGTTCCGAGGCCGGTGACGCGCCCGCCTGCGCTGCGTGCCGCCGGAGGTGAAGGCGAGGCGGAGGTGGAGTGCGAATGAGATGTAGAGGCGGAGGAGAACGCGGCGGACGGCGGGTGGTCGAGGGACAGTGACTTGGAGGTGTCGCGCAGCAGCGGTGATTGGAGGAGCCGCGGTAGTTTGGATGCGGGCGTCTGCGGAGACGTTGGCGGAGGGGGGAGCGTGGCTCTGCTATTGTGGGCCGTGGATGTGGTAGTTGGGGTGAGGCATAGCTTGAGGTCGAGGCGGTGTTAGGAGGAAGAAAAACACACCAAGAACGTGCCCAGCGCCGTTAAATGCGTCCCATACTCGATGAACGTGCGCTCCAGGTCGGTCCCAACGTCGCCCCTGCCGCCCTTTCCAGCACCCGAGGCGAGCGCCTTGCCGTCTTTGCGGTGTGTCTCCGCCCGGCGAAGGTAGTGCTCGAGGTCGAGGTTGTTTGAGGTGCGATGTCGGGGTCAGATTGCGCGGCGGTGGCAAGCTCGGAGATGTTCGCGGGCCACGTGGTTGACATGGGGGTTATGGCGCCGAGGAGGAGAGGCTTAGGGGAGTAGAGCCTACTAGTTAGCCAGAGTCGAGCTGAGCGTTGGTGGATGGCAGGCGGTGTGATTAGATAATGTTGATGACATTCAAGTTATCACGTTGTGCGACTTCGTACGCGACCGCCATGGCTGACACCGTTCGCGCTCTCTATTCAGAACAATGCAAAGCAATTTCGTCAAGATCTGCACAGGCTTCCAGGAGGAAAACCTGGCCAAATTTACTTTCCACTTTAACCTCGGCGCTTCAAGCTTGATTTCTTGCGGGATTTGGAATCGCTCAGAGCCCCTTCTCTTCCTCTGGCCTCAATTTCTCAACTACCTTGCGGACTTCTGAATTTAATCAGGGCCAAGTCGGCATTCAACACTCTTTCTTCCAGTTCCTGGCAGCCGTGCTGCCATATTTTTCTTGAACTTCACTCTACAGAAGGGAATATGAGCAACCTCAGAAAGCCGCCATTGAAATCCTAGCATCTCATTCGCCCACTATTCGCCGTCTGATGTCTTTCCGGTATTTGATTCTGGGTATCTGGATTCGAATCCCTTTGTCTCTGGTGCTTCAGCGAGACGCTCCGAGCATATGCTATGTATCATCTGTGAGGCATCTTTGATCTTGTTTCTTGCCTTGCAGTTTCACACCAATCCAGGGTGTTTCTCTTAACTTGACGGCACACATTTCATCTGCCGTTCTAGGCCACCGACGTCTGGAATGATGCTAGGGTCTATCTCGGCACCGCCTCTTATCATTATCGTTCATCCACCCTAGGAAAACACGGCCGCATCCGCGTCGGAACAGTCACCTCTAGCGCCAGGTTTGATTGACGTGTACAGCATCACATTTAACACACACACAACAGCATCTCACTCGTGCGCTCTGATTCCCATCTCTCACCCACTCCTTTCTTCTCTTCTCCTCCTTAACCCTACTAGTTTGCCGCCCCGTTTGAGGGGTCAAAACGAATGGACATTGCCACCGTGGACATAGCCAGGGATCCGGACATCGCCACCGTTTTGACCCTCTAAACTGGGCGGCAACTAGTACAAACAGGACAAACCACTCCGAGTCCGATTGTTACCAGGGCGGCCGCGGCCAATGCTGCGAAGACCTGTCGATTAAATCCATACATGGCGCACACGCGGATCGCAGGGTGACTGAAAGGTTTGCCAATGTGAGCCATTCCATTCGCGCTGAGAGCCACTTCGCTTTCCTCCAACGAGAATCTCCTGAACCTCGAGAATATATCTCTCCGCTACCGACAGCGTGTTGCAGCTACAAAAAATATGTCGTTTAAGGGAATGTAATCAAAAGTTTAGAAGACGAAACAAGGACCTCTGCGGCACATGTTAGTTTCACAGGTTCAGCGATGGAGATAAAATACAGTTACCTCAGAGGTGAAATCACCGAGGAAGTATACCGCAACCACGCAACTACTCAGAAGTGCGAGGTAGCAGACAAAGAAGAACCAAGCGGTGCTGGGCTTCAATGGCGGTCCCCACATGTGGGTAACCTGAGTCCAACGTCAAAAGATGGTCGTAGCACAACACAACTGGGCACCATTCATTAACAATTTTGGTATTATCTAGGCGTCGTCGTATACCGAGTTCTGCGATAACAAAGGAGTCCGACCGCCGCAGGCGTCTGTAGCATAGATTAACACTGTCAAAACAGGAGTAAAAAACGTGCAGATCCCGGGCTGCGGAAGCGAGGTCAAGTTTAATAGGGTTCATAGAAGGGAGATGGGCAAGCAGGATATGATGCGAATGGTCATACCGCCTCTTATGAGTTGGTGTTGGAAGACACGAATTGTAGAGGTAATCATCTGTTGTGGGACCGGACGAGAACTGATGAGGGATGGATATCATCCTCGGAAGCTCGGCAAGCAGGATATGGGAATGGTCATATCGCCTCTTATGAGTTAGTGTTGGAAGATACGAGTTGTCGAGGTAATCATCTGTTGGGGACCGGACGCGAACTGGTGAGTGAGATGGGTATTATCCCCGGAAGCTCAATGCTTCAATGCTCCCCGAAAATAAGTGCCGCTGATCACACGCGGAAAATAGTCTGGCTGGTGAGTAAGATTGGAGAAGCGTGAGTCTTCAGGGCCATCGAGGACAAACTCAATAACGACACAGCCAATCATTAAGGACTGCAGGGCTAATTTGATATCGAGGCGAGTCGATTATCCTCGCTCACCAGGGTTATTCTCATTCAGAGCCGTATATATCTAGGGTTCATACTCGTTGGCAATCTTGAATACGGTTTCCGTTTCAATGCCTCCCTTGGGATTCTCTTTAATAGTACGATTCTCCTACCAACGATATCTTCAGTTCATACATCTTCCCCGACCGCCTCACCATGCTGATTCCTCTATTGCCCCTCACGGACGACCGCCTACATAGTATCTCAGTCTCCTAGAGGCTTGCCACCATTTTCATCCTCAGCTGGCGCTCTGTTTACCATCCTCCAACAGACTGCGACGCCGGCCACTTTGAGGCTTGAGCCACCGCGTGCCATCGCCTACGGTCAATGACCCACGCTCCACCGAAGGAGAGGAAGGTTTCCACACGACGGCGTCGTCGAGGCTGCGTCAGGGCCCTTCCGGTGAATTCTTTTGGCGAATTCTTCTTTGGGGAGGGGTTCAAGTCGACCTTCTTTCAATGGTTGTCTCATCCTCGCCTCATACGCAAAGATCCTCGGTTTGCTTGACGATGCCTTATTGTTATCCAGCGTATCTTTCTGCATAAGACGTCCCGGGACCTCGTCCCATTCTCCCGCAGTGTCCTCCTCCATGTCTGAACTTATTCTGCCTCACAAGCCCATCAGTACGTCGGCCTTTTTTGACTCATACAGCTGCGACTCACTGCCTCCGAGGGGAACTGTCAGAATGCGGGCAGCGACGTGGTCTCCTGGTATCCCACAGCTGACACAGTCGCTGTACGAATGGACATCACTCGCCTGTACGTTGAACCATGTAACTCGTGCAACCATCCAACTCCCGAGCAAACAGGGAATTCGAACCTTTAGAAATTCACTCAAACGGAAGGCATCCATGTACACCTCTTCCATGCCGACTCTCTTCTCTGTACGGTGAATCAGCCGCTAAGCCATGAATATCCACAGAGACATTAGTCGATCCCGGACCGTATGCCCAGCGCACCATCTTCAGTTCGAAAGCAGAGCTCAATGCTGGAATGCGCGCTGTCCAAGGCTACCTGCAAACCTCCGTCTCTCGAACGGCCAGACCTCAACACAGGAATCAGCAGAAGCAGGAGAAAGACTGGGAAGCAACTCCGAGTTACATCGACAAATCGCAATACTCACTGCCGAGGTTGAGCGTCTCGGAACAATGGGCGCGGAGGAGCCACCGCCCTATTATTTACAGCTCGAGTAAAATGCCATGTAATCCCTAGGCGTGGAACGATTAAGCGTCGACGCGCCATGGGATGTATTCAATCAATCCATCTTTCATACACTGGGAAACTTTCACGATAGCATGTCTCATGCACGCTCGAACCCGGAGTTTGACAATGAGATGGAGTCAAGTTGTCAAGCACCACAGAAGGTCCTCCCGGCGACGGAGATTGCCAGTGGGCCGTAAAACGAAGCATTAAAAGAGGGTTTTCTGTATCCCGTCCCCACAATTAAAATGGGGACACGCCTACCGACCGGCTAAGCGCGAGCAGACCTATAACAGGTGAGCGGCTCAAAGCAGACGGAGGAGAGAATAAAAGGCGGGTGGTTCAACCAAGTCCGGCGCCGAGACTGGCAACGGAGTGAACGGCCGAATAAACTGAGTACGAGACGTGGACGGAGGCGGGGACGTAGGTGTGGACGAGAGCGAGATAGAAGACGGAGGCGGAGCTGAATGCGAGTGCGGGGACGTCGGAACTGAGTGTAGGACTTTGGGGAAAATAACCAAGTGTAGTATTTTGCGAATGGGTCAGGTATTTATACAGGAAAGTAATTAAGTTAAATGGAGTAATGTTGAGTGGTTGCGTTGGCAAGGATACGTCGGGGAGTGGGGGTACAACAAGTCCGAGATTGCCATAGCCAGGGAGAACGTCTAGGCAGGGTTGAAGAATTGAAATAAAAATGAGAATCCAAGACAACACGAGATTTGATTTGAGGAACTATTGAAATCAGGGTCGAAGTCGGACGGGCGGAGACGCCATTCATATGGCGCATGCAACGGGGCTCAGGGGGTACAACGGTGGCGGCGGGATGGGACAGCATCAGATGATGGTATCGGAACGGTTTGATCCGTTGAAGTTGAATGTTGGGCGTCTACGTTGAGTCGATTGCACGATTAGCGCGCAAGCGTGCGCGTCAATGGTATCATCCAAGCAGCAGACGTGCTACCTTCGCCGATCGCTCACTCTCTCCCAGTGCATGGCGTCCCAGCTCCAAAGAACTGGGCATCGGCTGGTTAATTACTCCCTCTCTTTCTCTGCTCCGGGAGAAACACCAGGTGCAAACCGCGATATTCCCCAACAGCCTCTCCGATCGCGGGGTCGGCACCACACCCGAGCAATCCAATCCCTTTACTCTCACTCCCGCCCAAAAAACTCTGCATATTCGGGCCTGCGCCCAGGATCGCGATCAAAGAGAAAACAGGATTTGAAGGAGGTTTCCAATGGACGCAACGCACCTGATGTTCCAACCCGAAATTGGCACCCTTACTGAGAGCAATATTGCGCTAAAGGCGGGGAAGAAATTTAGCATGTCGAAACATATTCCCCAAGTCGAAAGTGGATTCTTGGAAGAAAGGGGAGAGCTAGGGATCACAGTGGGATACTTCTAGCAACT
>JARGYA010000994.1:0-29264 GCA_029204335.1 Mycena vulgaris
GCCGTCGAATTTCAGGCTTGGATGGCAGCACGCCCAGATTCGTGAGTTCGTGCAATCAGAATATATCCCCGGACGCACCACCATTGGTTCATTGGCCTGCAAAACCAACAGCGTTTGACGCTCGACAAATGCGACTTGAAGCAGCAGCGTCTACTGTTTTCCACACTCTTCCGGCGGAAGTGCTCCTTCACATCCTACCACTTCTCCATTTGCCGGATCTCCTCTCGATTCTGTTGACTTCGCACGGGCATTTGGGCCTGGTGGATCCTTTGCTTGACGAAGTCTTATGGCATCATGTGCACCACGCAGATCTTCGATGGCTCCTCCCCGTAGCCAGCGTCCCGGGCGAAGTCGATCGCGCAAACCAGGCCACCATGGAGTGGTATCCCGCAGCAAAACAGAATCAGTCGACACTCACCTGCGTCCTCGACTCCAGAGATTTCCCATTTCTCTCAATTCCTCGGATATTTCAAATCTAACTCGATGCGAAATCGGAAACGGCTCTGGCAGGGTATCTCAACAGTTTAAAACGCTGTGGGAGGCGATAGGATTTGATGTGTAAATTTTGTATATGCAGAATAATTGCGCCCAATATTCCGTCGAAAGGGGACCAAGAATTGTCCGGAACCAATCATAATGAATACCGAATTGAAAATGTAGACTTCTGTCGAGTGAGGCGTCCAGCGTTCTCCAGGGCTAGCCAAAGTCACCGTTCGTCACGATTTGACGATCGCTTGAATTACCAGAACCTTCGTTTGACGGTCGCTATCCGGGTTATGTGGTGGGGGGGAGAACTCTCTCATGACTCCCAATTGATTATGATTGGGTTTCCGTTGGGTGTGCTGCCCGTAGGTTTTTCCTAGAAGGGCCAAGAGTACTTAGTAGGTAACAGCGGTTTGTTCACAACGGTGGCGGTCTTTGGCATCCGTAGCGTAGGTGTAGACGTCACATTTACGTAGTACGGCTACCTGTTGTTTCAATTTGGGACCGCACAGGCAATCCTCCTCCTCCTCGGATCGCTCTGAAAATCTGCACGAGACAAGTAGTTTGAGGTAAAAGATAATCCCAAAGGCTCATGCTCGGTGTTGCGGTCAAGTCGTGGTCGAGAGAAAAATCCGTTGCACGTGATATTGCCCCCGGGCGGAGCTTTAATTCCTTCTCTCACCACAACCGTCGTCTTTTTCGGTTTCTTGCTCGAAGACAATCGCGATGACCCTTTACAAGACACCATACTCTAAATTTCTTCTTTCTATTGCCCTTCCCATTCGACGGACCTGTTTTGCGCCGTTGAAGCCGCGCTCAATAGTGTTGGGAAAGTTCGGTTCGACCTATCGGTTCGAACTCGAACTGGACCGAACCGAACGCGAGGTTCAGGTTCAAGGTTCGGGAAAACGTCGAACCTGAACCGAAGTTCAAGTTCGGGGTTCACGCAGACTGGAATTTTTCTGAACCCGTTCGAACCCGTTCGAACCGCCGAACCTGAGGCTGAGATCAAGCCAATTTTTACCCAATAAGTATCCGCAAAGAAAAAATACTATATAGATCCCAGAAAATTGAGATATCCATGTGGTCTCACTCCCCCCCGGGGGAGGAGGCGCAAAGTCACATCCATCACATGTGTGACTCGACGCGTCTCCCTTTAAGGGGAGAAAATGTATCGCCACAGCGTGGCTGTGCGGTGACCAAAGTAAGACAATCAACGCAGCTTTTACCATCATCCACTCGCAAGTCGCGACTAAACTCTGCGCAACCGCCTATCAGGTCTGGGAGGCTCCTCATTCGTTCTCATTGTCTTCCCCTCCCACCCAACAATGTGACGATCGCAAGTCCGTGATTGCGGGCGGCGCCATGAAAAACTAATGCTGAATGCGGATCGAGGCACCCGCCGCCTAGCTCCTGAGCAATCGAAGAGCAATCATCGCACTGGAGCTGAACAATAAGAATAATAAACCGCCCTCGATCTCTAATTCCTTGGGGTTGATCCTGTTCCTTCAAAAGGCTGAGAGCAAATCCAGTTACGTCCAACTTCTCGCCTTTGGATTCCATTCGACATGACAGAATCCGCTCTTGGGTACGCTCAAAATGCCGATGGCTCTCTTCGGGACGCCAAGGACATCGACTTCTTCGAGGACCGCAACGACGAACACCCGATCTCCAGTCCCACTGCTTCGTCCTCAAAGGTCCATCCTTTCTTCACTGGATCTGCGAAACCCGTTGGTCAAGTCGCTGGATCGCGTCGCTCAGCTCGTAAATCTCAGCCTTCCAACCGACCCTTCGTGTTTTACTTGCAAGAAAAAAAGTTCGGTTCGGCGTTCGAACTCCTTCGAACGCCGAACCGAACCTGCCCGAACCTGAACCGGCAGTTCAGGTTCGGGGTTCAGCATATCGCTGAACCTGAACCCAAGTTCGAGTTCAGCGTTCGGGGAAAAGCACCCCGAACCTGAACCGAACCGAACTTTCCCATCACTAGCGCTCAAGCCGCGCTGCTGCCGCACACTACGTTCTTAGATTTCTTACAACTTCGGAAGATGTCAATGATACTTCGCCACTCATCTGTCCTCTGTCGTGCTTCGTCCCCTGCCCTCCTCCTTTCGCCCTCTCTTGTCGTGCTTCCAGGAGCTTACTTCCATCACCATATTAGCCCTGTCTGCCTCCTTGCATACAGTCGTCTATTAAAGGCGCATTCAAGCTGCGTTATGCAGGTACACCCTCCCCCATCGTGTCCTCCTTCTACGCTAACACCTCAGCAGCCTGCCCGTCTGCTCGTTCAAGCTACTCACGACGCGCCACTTCTCAAAACTGCGCTTCCGAAACGTGCGTCCTTCTCTTTACTTTTCGGCCTGGCCCCTTGGGGACCATGGAGTGTGAAGGCTCGTCCACTTCCCGCGCGACCTCCTGGTCCTGGTCCACGACGGACGTTGCAGGCGCGTACATTTCGAGCTTGGGGAGCCCGTCTGCTCGTTCAAGCTACTCACGACGCGCCACTTCTCAAAACTGCGCTTCCGAAACGTGCGTCCTTCTCTTTACTTTTCGGCCTGGCCCCTTGGGGATCATGGAGTGTGAAGGCTCGTCCACTTCCCGCGCGACTTCCTGGTCCTGGTCCACGACGGACGTTGCAGGCGCGTACATTTCGAGCTTGGGGATATGCGCGTCGATGACGGGGTGGCTGTGCCACTTGCAATGGGCGAGGTGTGCTAGCCGAGCGCCAGGGGGCGCATGCATTGTAGAGAGCGACACGGGGCGCACGTGCCTGCCTACTCGCTTACCGCGCAGAAATGCGCGAGGAGCGTCGCGATCGTGGAATGCTGCGAGCGTGCGCCGACATCAGCAAATTGACAGATCATCTTTTCGGTTCTTTTTCTCCTTTTAAAAGGACGAAAAGGTCCAAAAGGCAAAAAGGTCTTTCTCCTTTTTTAAGCTAGGTCCCTTAGCTTTTTAAAGGAGAAAAGGGCGTGAAAAGGGCATGAAAAGCCGTACCAAAAGCTGAATTAGGATACAAAAAGGTGTCTCAAAAGGATCCATTGGACGGCAGAAAATCGAATTTATTGGGTATTGATACTGGCTACTTGTAGCAGACTATGACTGACCCGTACAAGACCCTCTCCAAATGAACCAACCACGGCACCAAGATCACAGTGTCGATGCGCGACACGAAGCGGACACGGACATGCTTGGCAGTTATATCATGGAATCCAACTCACTGTAAAAGGATTAGCGGCCAATGGAGATTTAAGATAGAGAGAGGACATACAGAGAACTCCAATACCGCGCTCGATACGATACCATATGGCCCTAGACTCGGAGGAAGGTGCACATCAGTATGCAGCTGAAGAATGGGCGCGCATGATACTTATGGTATGTGTCAGTTGTTGTTGTGGCGTGCTGCCTGCCGGCATAGCATGTATGAGGTTCACATGCCCTGGGACATGTTAGTACGAGGGAAACTGAAGAGAAATTGAAGCACGCACGTGTATAAGCCATCAGGCATGTTGTGTTGGCTCAACGAGACATGGCTGCCAACCGGCACAAACATGTGCCGCACAGAGCGCCCGGCCAGCCATGCGAGGGCGAGGAAGTTTCATATGATGTTGCATCGCGGGCGGAGATCAGGGTGAGCGGCCGAACTGGGCTGGGGTCATCCAAGTACTAGATGTAGAAGTGTAAATGCACACTTGGCCGATGAGCCAGGCGGACCGGTAGGGACCTGCCGCGAGAGCACCGTGAGAAGGTTGGAGAAAGGTAGAGCCCAGCGTGCAAGAGAACGAACGGTGAGGGAGCA
The DNA here is from genome assembly GCA_029204335.1 of Mycena vulgaris. Classification (NCBI taxonomy): domain Eukaryota; kingdom Fungi; phylum Basidiomycota; class Agaricomycetes; order Agaricales; family Mycenaceae; genus Mycena; species Mycena vulgaris. The sequence continues at coordinate 4,280 of JARGYA010000994.1, forward strand.
GTAGTGAGCGGCGCCGCAGCGGAGGGCAGTGGGGGAAAGGAAGAAAGCTGCTTGACGTTGTTGACACGGGATCAAAACGAACCATATTTTGAATGCACGTGTGCCTGTCATCCGGCAATCTACCGGCAACCTTCGGACTTGTAAGAATCAGAAGCAGACTGAGGTCCGTTCGACTTTGGGCGACTTGGCCTATTCCATTGACACAGCGGGAAAGGTAAAGGTGTAGTTTTAATTTCCAATAATCAGTAAAAACAATACAATAGTCTGACCGAACAACGTACCCAGGACTCGGAAGCGGGCTAGCTCGCAGGTTCTAAGAATGTCAACCACAGTGCACAACCAAGCTACAACTGGTGCTAAACAGATATTGTTTTACTAAGATTTTGGTTCCTACCCATATATGCATATTTTCTAGCATCTTTTGTGACAGAAGGTGGAAAAGGATGAAAGGGGAAAAAGGGGAAAAAGGGATAGAGACATCCGAGAAGCCACCGGAAAAGCCACTGAAAAAGCCAAAAGTTGGAAAAGCTGAGAAAAGCTGGGCAAAAAGGACTTGTCAATTTGCTGATGGATGCACGCGGGCGTGCTGGCTATGTCCATATGCTATCCCTACTCGTCGAGACGACTGGCGCGGCGTGTCTCCCTTCTATCATCGTCCTCCCCCTTCTTTGCACTCCTTCCTGTGCTTCGTGACACAAGCTAACGAGCCCGATAGTTCGTCAAGGAAGCTCTCGTGCTAAGCTCCACGATCTACTTCTTGCATATGAGTCATCGCGCAGGTGGGCGCGTCTGCGTCCGCGGGCAGACCTTGTGCACGGCATCAAGGGCCTCGTCGAGCGAGGCGCGCTGCCCGGGCTGTGCGCGAGATGAGACGTGGCGTGAGCGGAAGCGGCGTGGCAGAAGCTGCGGGAGTAGGGTACGAGCTACGCGCCCAGTGATAAGCGGAGTGCCGAGGGCCTGTGGTGCGCAGGGGCGGCGCGTGGGCGCCACTCCAATGAAGACGCCGATGGTCAAAGATACCAAATACCCCACGCTCTGAGGTACGTGGCTTTGGCTCCTCCGTTCGTCGAGGTCACTGATAGCCATATCCAGCGTCGCCTCTTCCACGTCGTCATCACTGCTTCGTCCCGCCATTCGAGGTCAGGGCGCCGAGCGAGATTCTCGTCAGGTATGCAGATTTCCTTTTTGGGTCGTGGGCCCTGGCTGCTTCTGGTCGAAATGTGGGGCGAGGGACGGGCCTCCCGTCTCAGGGAAATGCGGGTGCGGGTGCGCTAGACTATCACGCACGGGAGACTGCGGATCCACGACGAAGGATACAGCCAGTTTGCCGCGTGCGGTGGTGCGCGCGGTTGTCGATGACGGTGGTGCGCGGGGGAGGCGAGACATTGCCGCGGGGTGTTCGGGCGTGGACAATGAGATGCGGAGCTACGGCCGTATGCTCTTCATCGCTCTTTGTGGGCGTTGGATACGTGTGGGGTGCCTCTACGCGTACATCGCGCGCTGGACGTCTTCACCGCTCGTCCCTGGTGCTTTCTTTTTCCGCCCCATCTTTTCCATCTCGCGTTAGCTGATCCGACCTCCACAGCTCCGCGTCGACTAAACCGCCAATCCTCGCCATCCCAGCGCAAACCCAAGGATGCTGCTTGTTCACCGAGCAGACGATCCATGGGGCCCCGTCCGCGCCACAAGCGTGCACGCGCAACGTCCGTCCTCCGTCCTCCCTCTCTGTCCTCGCTGACCACTTGCCGCAGAATCATTCGTGTTTTCCACCAGGACTGCGAGGGAGGGGGAGCGCAGCAGAACTGCCATTCCTTACAGTGCGTCGTCTTACTTTTCTTGGTCTCAGCCGTGCACCGCGGACTTCTGCGACGAGCTGCGACGTTCGGGACTGTCGAGAGAGGAGGAAGCATATGAGGCGCGCGTCCGAAAGTGTTGTCCCGGTTCGTGGAGGTGTCGCGCATGGAGGACGCTTCGAGCCCAGGAATGAGGTGCGGGTAGGGCTCCGTCAGTAGTGCTGTGGGTCGCCTTTGATGTGTGGGCTGCTTGGCCGGCAGACGGAAGGCCCTGCGTCCGGGTGTGTGTGTGGGGCTCCGAGCAGGGAGTGGAGGAGCTCGGCGTCGCCCCCCAGCAGCTGGACTCTGCCGCGCGGTGTCGGGCGTCGGTGGATGGGCCCCTGCGTAGTACCACGACGGCGCTTGGCGAGACGGTGGCGGAGCCGCGTGCGCGGCACGGCTAACAAGTATCGACTGGGATCCATGAGATCCCGACGTAGGACGTGGGCGCTTGCATGATTGGAGGCGGTGAAGATGTGTGAGTTCGCGGGTAAGGTCCGCGGAATGAGAAAAATCCGCCGATAAAACGCAGGGTAGAGTTGATGGATTGGCATTTGCTATTAGAATTAGTCGGTGTACTTGGACTCGTTTCGTCCGCGGCTGAAAAAAAAAACAGAGCGTGATTTTTCACATGTCACGGTCACGTTTGTCTCTTTCCTGTTTCCCCCTGGACCAAATTCTGCAAAACGTGCAGTAATGCACCCCGCGCTGCGGCTGAGCAACTTGGACGCATTTTCGCCGTCCGTTCGAGTAAACATCTCTTACTCTCCGTTAAATCACGGCTGACGCTCACCTCCAATAGGAGACTGCCAATTCTCTACTATCGGGCGGGGAGGTGTACACGATAGGGTCCGATGGGGTGGGTTACATCCTTGGTGGACGCCTCTCCGAATTACTTGCCTTCTTGCCGGTCTTCTATGCCAATCTCGACCCTGCCGGTATTCCTAGCTCAGACACCATAGCCGCGATGTACGCCGCGGGCAACCACATTGATGCCGTAGCCGCAGCAGCATTCTCGCTGGACGCCATTTCCAAGCTACCCATAATACCCCGGGATGTGTACCCGGAACTCTGGGTGCGCGCGTGGTTTTGGATAGAATGGCTTCATACGTACCGCGAGCACCTGCACCGGCTCCCCGACCCGAAATATCTCTATGGCATGTTCGCAGAGCTGGTCATCCAATGTCGAGCCGCTGGCCTCGAAGAGCTCGTCGGTGCTACGCCCGGCGTCCGCCAGGTCGTCGTCGCCGCGTGGAATCTGTGTCTCGACGGTCCCGATCCTGGTGCCAACGGCTTGCGCAGCGTCTCGACCTTCCTCAAGAGCGACCTGATGAAATTAGACTCTTCCTCGCTGCAGGAATATGTGGAAGGTGCTGGTGGATTTGATTCGTTGGCCGACATAATCATCAAACATTTGGGCCGGGCCTTGGTTGGCGACCAGATGCCGGAAACATGCGTTACCCATTGCATTGCCGCCCTCGTATTCATCAGCAGAGGCGGACAATTGTCAACGGCCAGTTTATTTGACGCCGCCCTTCGGCGCCATGGACTACTGAGGGCCATCGTGGCATGCACATGTTCGCTAAATTCCGTCGCGGCAGGCCATTCAAATAGGATCTTCTTACTCAGCATTTGTTTGAACCTTTTGGGTACGAACTTGACACAACTCCCTGGACGCGCTTGGCTGTCAGATGCAATTCAGGCGGGCTTTCTGCGTGCACTTGTCCTTGTTGCTTCGACCCACCCTACCAGCACAGAAATCGACGAACAGGTGCAGCTGATTTTAACGAGAGTGCTCCCGGGATATATGGTGTATCACAGCATTTTGGTCCACGTACGGGCCAGTCTTCTAGAGGTCGAGCCGCTCCTCAAATCTGACTCTTTCATGGCTTCCAAGTCATTTGGATTGTGGCAGCGGTTTTATGGCGTCGTCCGCGAGCGCCTGGACTTCCTCGATATCTTTGATGCTACACCGTCGGTATTGTACAAGGCATGCGATAACATGGCGGTACGCAAATCCTCCTCCTATTCTTCTTGCCTGATTGCATTTGCAGTGCTCGAAAATCCGCCCCAAATCCGAACTTCAGCGCTGCTCGACCTGTCGTGATCTTTACTATTGTTCCCGACAATGTCAGATCATAGACTGGCGGGCTGGTCACCGTCTACAGTGCGAACTATTTTGTGGTATTCGCAGCCTTCCAGGTATTTACCTCGGCAGTGATACGCCGCCAAATACTGACTCCTCCGCAGAGGAGCAACAGTGCAGCAAGCAAGATCGCTCCTTCATGCGCGCCTTGCTTCACCGAGATTATCTCACCCATCGTCCCACCATCTTCGCGCAGGAGATTTCTCACCTGAAAAAAACTCCCCACCAGCTGCACCAAGTCCGCTTCGACTATACGAGCGGTCCGCTCGTCATCAATGTCGATCCCTGGCCCACACATGACAACCTCGTGCAGGACTGCCGCTTCTCGGCGGACCTGATCGCTCGCTATCAAAACCACGGGTCGCGCGCAGCAGCCAGCGCAGGACGGCTCGTCGTCCATGTGATAGTGATCCCGAATGGACTCAAATACATACCACTGGAAAGTCTTCCCGCTGCGGCAGGACCCAGAGATTTCCAACGGAATATGCGCAGTTTTAAAGAAAGTGGCTGATATGGATGTCACCGACCCGACCTTCAATTTGACGATAGCGGACGAGCTCAAGCCGCTTTTTGATCTGAACCTGCAGTGTATCCACGAGTAGCAAAGGAATTTTACTGCCGTAGATTTTCGAAGAAGAATTCAACGGGTTTGCGATGAGGTTCGGGGTTAACCGCGCACCGTGGGATTAAGTGCCAGCCTTTCAGGTAAACATTGGGTCCTCCTTGCGCTCAAAACTATACGGTATTTTTATATGCATCTTAAAACACTGTTAATATTTCAATAACGAAACACAGTCCGTGGCGTACACCTCGAACAGTTCAAAACAACATTGCCATGACTATCCGAAATCAAAATTCAGATTACAGCTTCTTGCGGAACATAGCGCGCGGCCGATTTTTCATGAAGGTCGGGAGAAGCCTGCATCCATCTTACGGTGTGTCCTTCATAACAGATTTATGTCGGCGGGGCCAGCCTGTCCCAAGAACTTGATAATCCATTCATTGTCTTCGCGAGGAGTCGTTGAGAAAGAAACTGAGTACTTCACATTTACAAAGAGGATATACACTGGATGTATCGTTACAATCTAACATCCCGCCGAAGCCGCTGAGGCACCTGTTGCAGCGCCGGCTGCAGCACCGGCTGCAGCGCGTCTGTTTTTCTATAATCACATTAGAACGGTGATGTATAAACCGGAAGCCACGTACCTCTTGGCGGTGGATCTCAATTTGCAAGACAACCAGGAGGAGGAACATCCGCTCTGTCTCGTCTTGCATGTCTTTCGGAAAATAGATGCCTGCACGCTCGCTATCACGGAGGAGGTGACCCCGGTACGGCGTGAAGCGTAGGGCGCTGGCGATGCTCCCCGAACTTGGCGTCGCCTTCAGATCAGCTAGTAGGGGTCCCAGCGGGTATTTTGCAAGGCCAAGGACGTACCAGCAGCTCCCTGTCGGAACGATGATACTTGACTTTGTACGGTCTGCCCGCCCAGTTCCACTCGCGTTCCCTGAGATGTGGCGAACAGTTTACGGGTCAGGAGAAGAACCACAATTGACAGACTCACGAGCTGAATATTCCAGCAGACCGCGAGTTCAAGTCGTCCCATCGCCGTTGCACGCCGTTGATGGTGAAGGTCTTCTCGCGCCAGTTGATCATGCCGACCACGCCACTCGCCGCCATTACCGTAGTCATTTTGCGGCGGGTGAATCCTTGGGTCGTTGTGGTAGTATAGTGTACGGCGCCATCGCCTGCCACTATGGGGGAGTCTAGGAGTATCTTGTCGACAAACGTCAGTGCAGTGGTCATGACGGCTCGCAGGAGAAAGGTGAATGCGATGCAAGCTCCACTTCCCGAACTGAGCGGATCACAGCATTCACGATTTGGTCGAACGTGGTCGGATTGTATTGACTAGGCCTGAGCGGGACGTTGATTTGGTTGACCTACGTTTGATGTGCGGTTTGCGAAAGAGGCTTAGGGCCCAGGGCCGCAGAATTCCGAGGAATCCGAGAATGGCGGGAAGGAATGGAGAGACTCTGAGAGACTGCGTTTGGATTAGGATGAGGGAGTACTCGATAGAGTTCGGGATTAGCGGCATTCCCAATTTTTGGCAGCCGGTTTTCGTTCACTTGAGTGATTTTGCACTATGTCTTCTGTGGCTTGAGGAATGTCCGAAGGATTAGTGAAGGATTTGCAGAGGAGCTTGAAGATTGATTGGATGACGAGTTGAATGGAGCCCCGGGGCCGTAACGCGTGATTTTGTCACACTAGAGTCTCCCCATGACAACCTCCGTTTCTGCTTGCAGCCTCAACTCGTCACAGCAGCCGTAGCCTCCGCAATGACCGCACGCTAGACCTCCCTGCACAGCCCTCTCTCTCTCTCTCTCTCTCTCTCTCTAAGCGCTCTCGGCGACGGGCCCTGGGCCAAGACATTCTGCGTTCTGAGCTCAGCTCGTCGAATGTGTCGAGAAAACGGGAAGATCTTACTCGACGGGACGGCCAAACGTCCAGCTAGGGGACTACGAGCTGTATACGCTACCGTCTAGCTTTTTCTACGACGAGGATGTGATACGAGAGCAGCTGACGCGAAGCTACGCGTTCTTTGGCGACCAGGGAATGGCGAAGATTCGGATGAGGACGGTCGTGGTGGGCTGCAGCGGGGTGGGATTTGGGCCGTGGTCATGTTTGTCAGGTCGTCAGTCGTTTTTCTTGCCATTGGAGCAGCATTCCTTGTACTACGTACTCACGGTTTCTTTCAGTGGTGTCTCGAAAATCAGGCTAGTCGACTTCGACAACGATACACTGTCCTTGTTCAACCGCCACGCCACCGCATCCCTCACCAACCTCGGCGCGCCCAAGATCAAGTGCATCGAGCGCACGCGGAAGCCCTGGGTGGAGATGGACGCGCCATTGAGCTCTGGCGCAAGGAGGACAGTGGGGCCCTGCTCGAGGGTGTAAACTGGGTCATGGGTGCGCACCCCACTCGCCCCTTTAGTAACGAACGGCTTACCACTGTCCGCAGACGCCATCCATGACATCTAGACCAAGGTGGACCTGCTGGTATTAGTACTGCCACGAGTATAAGATCAAGGTGCGTGCGTGCGTGAATCTGCGTGTAGACAGCGCTAACTTCCGCGTAGGTCTTCACATCCATGGGCGCCGCCGCAAAGTGCGACTCCAGGCGCAACATCGGTGTACGACCCCTCTCGCGCGCACTGTGTGCCTCCAAGGCGCCGCCTCCGCATCCCCGTCATCCACCGCACCGACTCGGAGGTCTCGGCGACGTCAAGCTCCTGTCCCTCCCCGAGGACGAGCTCCAAAACGCGCGGCGAAATAGCTTGGTGCGCTCGACGACTTCCTCGTGCCCATTCTCGCCGATCTGGAGCCCCTCCCGTCGATCTTTGGACTCCACCTCGCGATGTACGTCCTTTGCGAGCTCGCGGCCACGTCAAAAATCGGCGGAAGCTGCGCGAACTCCAGCAGCGCAAGGCGGAGCACGCCGGCGACGCTGCGAAGATCCAGTACGTCCTTTTCTTCCGTCATGACCTGAGCTGATATAGCCCCACAGCCGACTGCCGATTGACCAAGACTCCTCGTCGAGGATATGCACTGCGGGCGATTGTTACTCCGCCAGCAGGTTGTCCGTACACGGCTGACGCTCGTGCGCCGGGACGCCGCGCGCCCATTCGTCGTCAAAAAACTGCGTCGTGATGGACTTGGCGGAAGCGGAGCGCTATGAACAGGAGCATGTTTGGGGCAACGCGCGCGCGGACGTGGAGCGCAGGGCGAAGGAGATTGGGCGTAGTCGGGAGTCGGTTATGTAGACAGTGTAGCAAGCTCATTTATTGTTCAGAGGCCCTCAACGCCATATCCTCGGGATCGTGCATTTAACCATGGCTTCGCTGGTATATCGGTCAGGATACCTGCTTGTTGCTGACCCACTGCATTCAGGACCCCCATAGAACATGTATTGGCGAGGGGCCTAGCTGAGGTGTAGCCGAGAGTTGCCGGCGAGCCGTGTCTAGCCGCCTCGTCACGGGTGTGACTAGGTGTGACTAGGCGCCTAGCAGTACGTAGATTTAAAATCTTGTAGGCCATCTCCCAAACGGCTTTGCTGAGGAGTGGATCTTGATCTAGAAGGATGCATTCTTTTATTTGCACGCATGTTATCCATTGAACTCAGTTGCACGTCCAATGCAAGTCAGTTGTTTTGCCAATAGTTGATCGGAAGTCGGGCTTTCCGCCGCCGCCTCGCCAAGCACTCCTTCTCGAATCTTCCAGCCTCTCACGGCTCCATGAACGACGCACGACGGTCAAGACTCCAAAATTCTACCTTCTATCGCAGCCCATTGGTGGTGGACTGCAGAGGAGAATATGAAGAAAATTTCACCCAGGGCCATCTGAAGCCTCGATCAATTTCGGCGCGGAGGAGCGATGGTGATTATTGAAGCTTAATTACGCGACAAAAGGATTACATACATGTACACGTGTCAAGGGCGGCGCCATTGGTGACGAGGGAATCACTCGACTTAGGTGTGTCAAGGTGATCTACAAGCCGCTGGACACACAGCATAGGCGGCAGATGCACCGAGGCGCTCATACGCGACTAGGATTGCTACAGTGATCCACCGGTCACTGAAACAAATCAAGGCATTGAGCTGATATCTATAGTGTTACTCTATCTTCTGGAACTCTGAAGCACCCAAATGTATTATATGTGCTAGACCTTGGTCCTTGAATTTATTTATATTTATTGAAGAGGAATTGAGTGCTCAACAGCCCAAATCCACTTGTTTCAGTGAGTGGTGGATTGCCTGCCCCGCCAAATCAGGAAATGATCTGGGGCTATTCCTCTTTCCTTTCGCTAGTTATGAGCTATCAGACTTGAGGGGAAGTGTTTTTATGTATGGTGCTGCAATATGAACTAGGTTTGAGCCCAGTATGGCCAGCAGAGAGCTTGAAAAAAAGTGTTTCAGTGACCGGTGGTGTGTCAGTGACCGGTGGTGTGTCAGTGACCGGTGGATCACTGTAGGTTTATGCGGATCGAAGGAACTAGCCGAGGCAGTGCCTAGACGACCGTGATGTCATCAATCTAGGCAGATAGAAGTACATAGAAGTACATAGAAGTGGCTAGCCGACGGCTCGACGGAACTAGCCGACGCACAATCGAGGGACCGGCTGAATGCAGTGACCTCTATAAGAGCCTCCCAGCTGGAGAGTTCTGCTGTCTTCCGACCTGTTCTTTTCTTTTCTTGTTTTTCTTCCGTACTTACGCTTTTCAAAGGCTAATCCAGGTTTTATTGATAACATATGTTGAATAGATTTGGAAAGATCTACTGTAAGATATGTCGCGGGGAAAAATGAGAAACACATACTAACTAGAATATGGATGAGTTTTAGCTTTTATTATGTGCTTTAGGATGATTTGCCCCTGGTGATAGCTTTCGCCCCGTCCAGGAACAAAAACTACAGGTTAGGAATACGAACTACCTTTCAGTGTGTCGGGATGCAACGCATGATTCCTTACTGGTGACGCTTACTGTAAACCCCGGCGGCTCCCAATCCTCGGATTCAAGACAAGTAGAAAATTTGTCATGGCTTGTGCGTCGCCATTCATCCCACACATGCGTGACAAAGTTTCAGCCATCTACAACCCGAGATATCGATGTTTCAGCTCATTTCTTCGCCGGCAGTATCACCCTCGTGTATAATCAACCTAGCCGAAGATGCGTTTTCAAAAATCTCTCGAAGTTCATGGACATCGTCCAACCATGTGCTCCCTAAACCCTCCCGATACTTTCGCTCCGTGACTACATCGGGCGGTGAATTACCGAGCTCACCCTGGATTAATGAGACCAACCGCAAGATTAGATCCCCGAGTACTTTAATGCAGTCCTTCAAGTTCTCTTCCATACTCGAGTCACTCCCGGTTCTTTACATTCTCCCATGAAAGGTTTGACTTTCTTGGGAGACGGACTCGCGAGCAAATTCAGATCACGATTTTACCAGTACCAACACATGTTCTGAAATCTTTGCGCCATAATTCTGGTAACGAAAAAAATGAACCTCCGGAAATCCTGATTTTTGCACCCAATATGTAGCTTGAGAATCTGTCCAGTATAAACAACAGAAATATTTGAGCGCATCAAATGTGTCGAAATTTCGTTGATCGGGGAGGCTGTGAGGGTTGAATTGATGAACGGTCAAATGTTGAGTAGCGATTACCTGCAAAAGCCGGATTCCGATTCGAACCGAGGACCTCCATTTCTTGTTTCTCTGCGCTCTGCGCTGACTGCGCACATTTTGTCACCGGGCCGCGCCATTGCCGCGCGCATCAGCAAGATCTGATCGTTTCAACGCGGACCCGTTTCAACGCGGACCCGTGAAGCGAAGGGGAGTCATTCGAATAACTTTCCCCCCTCCTACTCAACTACTACGAACTCACGATGCAGAAATCGCTCTCAAGCACAGAAGCATCATTGACATGGACTAGTTCATCACAAAGGTAACAAAACTACTCGATTGCTGCATGTATCACTAATGTTGGCCCAGACCCGATGCGCTGCTGTACGCCAATTGTGTTGCTCTGGGTTCTTTTCTACTGCTTCTGGGGCATATTTTGTATGGGCGTAGCTCTCAATTACGCAGGGAGCAAAAGACGCGCCCTATGTTCGGGGCTGTTAGATTTGCGAGTTGCCTCGTTCTCACCTGCATAGCCGCTCTCCAGTGGTCCTTGCACCCCGAACTGCAACCCTTCACTTCACTATTGACCTTCGTGCGTTCCTTTTCTCCCCTGCTCGGCTTGAACCCACGATTCTGCCAGATTTACGCGTCAATTCTGAGCGGCCTGTCGATTGCGTTCGCGTCTTGGAGTCAAGTCTTCATCGGCCACGTCAATCTGCTTCTGGGTCTCCAGACCGCTCTGTACTTCTACCGAGATATATATCCTCTGGCTACATTCACCAAGCACCCAATGGATACTGAAGAGGGCGGTCTTCTCTGGGTGAAAATCGCGCTCTTATTTGTGGTGGCCGTCATTCTGCCCCTCATAGCGCCGCGAGCGTATATTCCTGTAGATCCTTTGGTAGATCTTTTCCCTCTGCCACTGTATCGCACTAACGACTTTCAGAATCCGATCCGACCGAATGCAGAGCAGACCGCCTCGATCCTCTCCTCGTATTTGTTCTCGTTCCTCGACGGACTAGTATATTCGGCGAACAAAAAGAGCAAGCGTGATCAGGAGTTCTCGTATGAAGATCTACCGACCCTCGCAGATTATTCGCATGCAAGCAACCTCAAGAAGAAAAGTTTTCCCGTGAGTTAATTCGATTCCACCGGATATTCTCTGACGCGGTTGGCGCAGTACCTAGACGAATTCCACGGAGCGCCAAAGAGGCACATCTTCTTCGGCCTGCTCAAGACGTTCCGTTTTCGACTAGTCATAGCATTCGTGGTGTGTTGCCTTGCCTGACAAACAACCCACAGTCGTTGAGCGCTCATTGGAATTGGATTAATAGTACATGGTACTGTGCGTCCCCGCGGACTACGTCAGTGCGCTGGGAATCAATCGCCTCCTAACCTACCTGGAGGCTCCCGCCGACGCAGTCGTCCGCCCTTGGGTTTGGATCACGACGCTGTTCCTCGGAGCGGCACTTGGTGCCGTGCTCAATGAAGGTCTGTCTGTCAGCGGCCCGCCGATACTTCACAATTTCCTTCTGACGGCGTGAAATTCAGCCTATACCTCAACGATGGTTCGTCCCGCGCTCACTTTATCCTGTGGCCCGAGTCCAGAGTCTAACTTCGGCCTTTGAATTTGGCAGTATATCGTGATGATCGAAGCAGAGGCCATCATCATCTCCCTGATGTTCGAACATGCCTTGCGCATCCGCGTCAAGGCCGAGACGCCCAATGCTCCTGCTACGCCGGGCTCCACCCCCTCATCACACGCGGCCTCCGAAAACACCGTGCCAAAAACGGCAGCAGTCCCGCCCGACAGCAGCAATCTCATCGGGAAAATCAACAATCTCATCGCGACGGACGCGATCACGGCGGCGAACAAGGGCAAGGACATCCTCCGCATCGTGATCTATGCGCCTTGCTCGTTCCTGCTCGGAACTTATTTTCTGTATTCGATACTGGTGCGTTAGCGTTGACGTCGACGCTTTCCTTCCCCACCTTCCTTCCGTTCTTGTGTTTATCAGTATGGCTTTTCAACTCACTCCGCGATCAGGGCTGGAGGTACATTTGGCGTTTTTCCTTTTTCTTGTGGCGCTGGGGTTGACATACCTAAAATTAATGCAGCGCATTCGTCGGGCTGGGGCTCATGGTCCTTCTTGCGCCCGTCCCAGGCATGGTCGCCAAATTGACTCGCAGCGCCAAGACTGCACAGCTGCGCGGCACCGACGCCCGCGTGCAAAAAGTCACTGAAAGTGGGCCACTCACCTACGCACTGTTCTTCCTTATGACCGCTCATCACCTCTTTTCCCCCAGCGATGAACGTTCTACGCATGGTCAAGTTATTCGGCTGGATGTCTTTTTCTGAGAAGCAGATCAACGAAAAACGCGAGGAAGAGCTCGTATGGGTGAAGCGCGCACAGCTGTTGAACGTTTTCACGATCATTATTGGGTGAGTATCTGTTCTTCATCCTGACATCTACGCTCAATTATAATCCCAATCTCTCTCTCAGGAAAGTGCTCCCGACGGTCAGCATGCTCGCGAGTTACACTATCTAGTAAGCATTCTCTCTCGCGCATACGGTATTTGACTGATCTATGAGCGAACAGTGTCCGTATCCCTGCGCTCGTTGGTTGCTTATTCAGAAAGATTCTGACACTGGCCTACCGCAGGCCGCGGTGATGAAGCAGCCCTTGACCCCGTCCATCGTGTTCAGTTCCTTAGCGGTATTCGATTCTCTGGGCTATAGGTACGTTCAGCCCCTCCTTTTGACTGACTCTCAGTATCGTACCACTAGGATCCGCCTGTTCCTGTTCTACTTGAACAACACGATAACGGGGAAGGTCTCCCTTGACCGTATCGACACTTTCTTGCATGAGGTATCTATCCCCTACACGCCACCTACTTGATTCCTTCTACCGCTCTGCATGCTAACGCATTTAAAAAAAACCATTGCAGACCGAGCTGTTGGACGTCTTCACTGCACCGATTTCGGAACCCCACCCGGATGACCTACATGAACGAGGCATCGGGTTTCATAACGCCACCTTCACATGGGCAGCAGAGCAGATTGACGATCAGCCCACCCGACAGTTCAAACTCCGCATCGACGACTTAATTTTCCGACCGGGACTCAACATCGTCACCGGCCCCAGCGCATCAGGAAAAACTTCGCTGCTGCTCGCGCTACTCGGTAAGAGCCAAAGATTTCTTTCAGCTATCTTCCCTCTCTGTACTGAACACCGACCTCAGGCGAGATGCACTTCATCCCGGCCGCCCCCGAGTCGTGGTTCAACCTCCCGCGCTCAAATGGCGTAGCGTACTGCGATCAGACGTCTTGGGTCCTGAACGACACCATCCGGAACAACATTCTCTTCGGCACGCCGATGGATGAGGAGCGGTACAAAAAGGTGCTCTACCAATGCGCGTTGGAGCTTGATCTCGCGCTCTTGGAGGCTGGTGACCAATCTGAGGTCGGGGAGCGGGGTTTGACGCTCAGCGGAGGCCAAAAGGCGCGGGTACGAAAATACTGTTTTGCTCTATTCCTTGTACCCGGTGCGACTAATTATACTTCTCTCCTTGGTTAGGTGGCTTTGGCTCGCGCCGTCTATTCCCATGCTAGTATTTTGTTGCTGGATGATGTGCTTGCGGCCCTTGAGTAAGCCTCCCGTTTCCCTTGTGCGACTTGCTTCAATGACGGCACAACAGCGTCCACACCTCAGTTTGGATCGTTCGAAATTGTCTTTCTGGCGATCTTCTTGTCGGCAGGACCGTGATTTTGGTTGTCAGTGCTTTTTTCATCCCTCCCTGTTGTCTTACTCAATAATCAATTATTTCCAGACCCATAACGTGGACATTACCGCACCGATTGCCGCCTATTGTGTCACCGTTAGGAACGGGACCGTATGGGACCAGGGTCTTGTTTCGGAAGTGATGGCGGTGAACAAGGATCTGCGCACAGCGGCAGAGGTAACAGACGAAGGCACAGAAAAAGTCGAAGATTTGGTCGCCGCGAAGGAAGTTACGAAAACGGCAGGAGGGAAATTGATTGTTTCAGAGGAGGTAGCGATCGGACATGTCTCCTGGAAGTCAGGTGAGTATTTTTTACTTCACGACCTCTGCTTCACACACATCTTGCGCTACAGTGAAGCCCTACTTCGTCGCCTTGGTTGGAAATCATACAATTCTCCTCCCGATCATGTACGCCTACTGCCTGTTTGGCGCCCATATCGCCTCCGTGGTTCAAAAATATTACTTGGGCGTAAAGTGGAGTGCCCTGTATGAGGACCATGAACCTTCAGAAGTCTCTGTCTCGTAGTGAGTTTTTTTTTTTACTTGACTGTTACCTACGTTGACGCCCTCGCAGTCATCTTGGGGTATATAGTAAGTTAGGTCGCCGTTCGTGCGACGCCACATTCAACGATCTCAGCTGCCATCATGGCGGTGGCTCTCTCCTTCACTTCTCTAGACGCCATCCTGTTCATGTTTGGCTCCATCCGCGGCTCCAAGGCGGTTCATAAGTCACTCATTGCATCGGTCCTGCAGACTACACTGAGGTAACTTCATCCATTCGGATCGGTTATCTGTGTTCGATGCACACACTTGCAGATGGCTGGATACAACGCCGGTGTCGCGTATCATTGCCCGCTGTACATCCGATGTCGCCGCTCGTGAGCTTCTCATTTACTTACGGGACCCAGGCTCACGTTCATATGCAGTCGACGGAATGTTGCCGGACATGCTGAAGGATGTGATCCATGTTTCCTCCCTTATGCTCGTTGAGCTATGTTCCATCGTTCTCGTAGTACCGCAGGTTCTATTCGTCGGTCTTCTCGTGGGGTTCCTCGGCTACCTCCTGGGGCAGGTATGGATAGCTGGGCCACCACCTCCCGCTGCTGCTCACTGGACCATAGATATACATGTCCGCCCAGCTCGGGGTTAAACGACACGTCTCCAACGCCAAGGTAGGCTTCGGAAGTGATTACTTGGTGTTACCCTTCTCATTGATATCTAGGCCCCTATTTTGGCTCAGTACGTTCCTTCCCAGGTCATGATCCTTGATGCAGACATTTAACCATTCTATTAGTCTTGGTGCGGCAGTGGGCGGATTGGGTAAATATTTGTTACCCTCTCAACGCCCCGATACATCTGACCGTGATTCTATAGTTTCTGTGAGGGCATACAGCGCCCAAGAAGCGTTTATCAACCAGAGCTTTTCGCGGCTTGACAACTACAGCAGGGCCATCAGACCCTACGAAAACCTTTTGAATTGGATATCAACGCGACTTGACATTCTTGGGGGTTGTTTCGAAGCATCCCTGGCCGCTTACATGGTATATTTCAGTTCCTCCGGAGCCGCCGAGACCGGTTTCTGTTTGGCACAAGCAGGTGAGTGCCGTCGAGCGCTTTTAATGCATGGGATTAATGATTCGTTCACTAGCTGCGTGTACGTTGGTCGAGCTTTACCTGGAGAACTTGTTGACGATCGTCGAATTGTTTCTAGTTTCTGGCCAGATTCTCTGGTTAGTTTACTCGGCGAATGAATTTGAGCTATCTGGTGAGCCAAGCCGTTCTTGGCCGCACATAGCTAATGCACTGGTTTGAAAGCCAATTCTCTGGAGGTACAATGACGAGCTATTCATGACGATTCTTCTGCTGATACGCAGAAGCGCATTCAATCATACGTAGATGCCGAGAAAGAGCCACACTCGACTGAGGCGGGCAAGCCTCCCGCTTACTGGCCGTCCAGCGGTGATTTGCGAGTTGAGAATCTTTCGGCGCGGTACTCTGTCGATGGTCCAAAAGTGTTGGAGAATGTATCATTCCACATTCGCTCTGGGGAGAGGATCGGTGTCGGTGCGTGGCTCTTGGATACGCGAACATCTGGCGTTCTGACCAATACCCATCCAAGTGGGTCGGACGGGTTCTGGGAAGGTCAGTGGCCCATGGAATCGGTGGAGAGAGCGTTCTGAATCCATTTTTCAGAGTTCCTTGACACTATCCCTTCTGAGGTGTATCTACACCGAAGGAACTGTCTACTTCGATGGAATCCCCACAACGAAAATCAACCTGGATGCCCTTCGCAACAACATTACCATCATTCCCCAGATGGTATGTTTTCTGTGGGTGCTTGCGTCCCCTTCTGATCACGTTCAACAGCCGGAGCTACTGAACGCGAGCCTGAGGCATAATCTGGATCCTTTCGAGCTCTATGACGATCAGACGCTGAATGACGCGTTACGTGCTGCCGGCCTCTTTTCGCTCCAAGATCAAGAGCACGAGGACCGTAAATTCACACTCGATAGCAGTATAGCCAGCGGAGGAGGCAACATGTCCGTCGGGGAACGTCAGATCGTAGCGTTGGCCCGGGCCTTGGTGAGCACTGTCTCGGCAGATTGAATGAACGCTGACCACAAAACAGGTTCGGCGCAGCAAGATATTAATTCTAGATGAAGGTGAGTAAGGTGAAGCTCCACTGCAATCACGTACTGATCATGAACTATAGCTACGTCGGCAATTGGTGAGGACTTCCTTCTGGACGGATGAACGAGTTACAAAATTTCGCTAGACTATAAAACGGATGCGGTCATCCAAGAGTCCTTACGCACTGAGGTCAAAAATGATACGACACTGCTTATCATTGCCCATCGGCTTCAGGTGGGTTTTATAAATTGGAAGGTGTCATAGCTGAACGGAATCTTTGTGCAGACCATAATGGATGCGGATAAGATCGTGAGTTCGTTGTGTTCGAGAGGTTTCAGCTAATTCGTTGCGCAGTTGGTACTCGACTCGGGTCGTCTGGTATTGCTTATTTGACGGCCTTTCAATCGTATGGCATTAATATTATCCTTACAGGTCGAGTTTGGTACCCCAAAGGATCTTATTGCCAAGGAGAACGGAAAACTAAGGAGCTTGATCCGCGAATCGGCGGATCGAGACGTTCTCATTGAAATGGCTGGCAAGGGCGTGAGCAAAACGAGAGCGGGTATCTAGTTTTGGTTAGATAGGCACCGGGAAGCCTACGTGTCCTATTGTCGTAGGCCCCCTACAACCAAAGTACTGTATATTTTCTTTCAATTTGGGCGCACCTCTTGTAGCTTGCGGAGTCTTGTGACGGCGGAGTGACGGGTGACGGGGTTCTCCTCTTTCTTGACGACCACGTCGAGACGGCACGCTGCCATGGATTTCGCGCGCTAGCCTCCAGATTCGCCTTCACTAATGAAGCGGCGACAAATGCGTATAGTTCAGGCTCACCTGCACTGACTTTCGCCCATGAAGGCCAGACGTTTACGATGTGGTATCTTGGTCCTTGGCTATCCAGCTTATATCCAGCGGTCGTCTAGTTCATCATAGTTCACCCTCGTGTCATACCACAACAACAGGGCTCTGAACGACCGTGGCTAGGCTTCGAGAGGGAAGAGGTACTAAAGGCTGACTGCCACGCTCCGAAGCAAGGCCGCCGGTGCAGCGGCACCGATGTATTAGGGCAACATTGATGCCCGAGCAAGTACGCATAGATGTAAGCCAAGGAACAACCATTATGCAAAATATCACATACACGTGAAAACGGTTTATTCTCCCGGGAAGAGAAAGGAGATGGACTGATATTGTCGGGCGGAACAGAGTCTTGTTTATGTTTGAGGACGGCACCGCCAAACTACATGGTGCTGCGCTCGCTGGAAATCTGCCATGCTATATCATGCGAATCAGCAGGCGTGAAGCGGAGAGCATGAGTATAGAGGCACGGATAGTTTCTCAGGGAGGTGTGATGTTGAGGGGAAAGATTTAAGGGGCACACCATTACAGCAAGCGCTGCCGGCACCATTCAGTGACTAGATGGCTCCCTACCTCGAATACGGAAGGTTGGCACGATTTTAGGCTTAGCGATGACAGGATGCCCCGGGCCTAGTGGAGTCGTGGGGCCGAGTTAGATTAGTGTTGGGCCGCTGGGGCGCTGGCAAGCGATGAAAACACGGTTGGGGAAGTCTGAGACTTGGTGGATCATGGGGCAGGAGCTGACAGTCTGAAGGAGTAACGTTGAGGGAGCAAGAGATGTGACAAGATGGCGAAGGCGCGACGACGGCGGTGGGGCGGCGGGACTTGGTGCCAATACCGTAGGGGATGTAGGGAGACAACAGATTGGATCAAGGAAGGGGAGGTGGGAGCCCTGGGCATTGACGCGCACACGGCGATGGAATGGAGTGAAGGTGGTGTGGAGGCAGGTGGGATCCGGATCGGAGACAGTAGTAGGTACATAGAGCCAAACAAGCGCGTCGCGTGAACAGTTGCCTGGGACTTCCCGGGAGGAATTTGGTGATACAGAGTTGGAATCCTCGCGTGTCGTTTGGGGAGTCTACCCGGGCAGACTTTGAGGATACTCCAGTGGCATGCATAACATCACCATGTTCTGGCTGGTGTAATGTGTTGAAGGATTGGGTGAGAGTATGGGCGGATAGGCTACAGATGGGGTCTGGGATTACGCAGTACCAGTGGGCTAAGACAGGCTTAATGCCATATCAAGTGCCATATCTTCGCGAACGACTGGTGGTCTAGGACGGTAGTTATACACTAAGTGGACAAAAAGAATGCTCGATGGGGTTTGGGCTCATTTCTGGGCCAAATCACTCCAAATAAAATGTTAGCATGGACACTCATCAATTTCATGATGACATGCACTGTTTCTCCCTTACCATTCCTACATATTTCTGCCGGAATAAATTATTTGGGTGTTTTCTGAGAAATTGAGTTGGTGGAAACAGGGTGTATGCAAAAATAGTGTATATAGTCTGAAAGTACTCATAAAATGGACCTCGGATGTATCCTGGTTGAACTGCATCCGTTGGCTTTTGAGCTCACAGCGGGTGTTCAAGTTGACCATTTTTCGCATTTTTGGGCCATTTTACACAAAAAATGCTGAAAATGAGTAACTTCCATGAGGCATTATGAGCTCAAAACACCTTCAATTGAGATCGCCCAAAGCAAGAATAAGGTACATTTTATGAGTACTTTCAGACTATATGGACCATTTTTGGGTACACGGTGATTCCGCAGACTCGATTTCTCGAACAACACCCAAATATTTTATTCCGCCAGAACTACGTAGGGATGGTATGGGGGAAACAGTGTGGATCGTCATGAAATTGGTGATTGTTCATGCTACCATTTTATTTGGAGTGATTCGGCCCAGAAATGAGCCCAAACCCCATCGAGCATTCTTTTTGTCCACTTAGTGTAGATTGCGGCGGGGCAGTAGGGCATTGCCACGAGGAGTAGTGAAATTGGGGAAGTTGAGGGAGGTGTTGCAGGTGGGAAGCTCCTTGGGTTAGTGTCGAGAGACATAGCCATTGCCAAGGTCCCCGAGAGTAGCCGAGATGCCCGAAACCATGAAGTATCCCGTAGTCAAGGGCATGAAGGCGTGGATAGCGTAGCTCAAGTCTGGCGTCGAGCATTCCTGCAAGTGCGCAGTACGCTGTACACGGCCATTTGAAGAATTCCTTTGACGTAGAGTATTGAAGAAGTGTAAAAAAGGACGGCGGTTAGGTATGGACACAGCTACTCGGGGCAAACTATAACATAGCGGACGTGCGTTACAACGTGCGGGACGAACCTGGCACCCGCGAACAAGTGTGATAGGGCTTGAATCTATGTTTTCTTTCCGGGACTGACGACAGATTTCCGGGAAGAATTTTCACAGGGCATCGTACCGTTACTGCTTGAAAATCACTCATCGTTTCCCAACTTTTCCCCAGAAGTTCGTTGGAATTCTCGGGCAGAGCTACGCGGTCGTAGAAGTGAATTCTGATCAGGTGTGAACGACGTCGTCCTCGAAAGTGTGACGCGCGACCGATTCGTCGTGCCTCCCGCCGTGTTGATCATCGGGGAGCCAGCGAGACGGCACATCTCCAAGGGGAGAGGCGTAGTTACTCGCTGGCTGCTGTCTTGATCGCGGAAGCGCTGCTGCACTTCCGAGATGGATAACCGCAGCGTCCCCTCGCGCGAAGGAAGAGTTTCGCTGTCCAGCGAAGTATCTGTAGATCAGCGCGAAGCGTTGCAAACCAGGTCGATCGTTACGCTTGCGGGTGGCGCTGCGCTGTCGCGCGCGGAATACGCGAGGCGTAGAGCTGGAGATGTACAAGCGAGCGCAGGGGAGGTGTCTTGGCAAATCGTGGTTAGCGGAAGAAGAGAAGCGATCGGCGTGATCCCGCGGCGGGGCGGGGGCGGGGGCGGGGGCGGGGGACGGAGCGCACGGGATCCGGGGCGGGACTAGGAGCGACGAGGGGGGGCAGGCCAGGTGGATGAGCGCTGTGCAGATGGTCGTCGGCGATGACGAAGCGTAGCGGCGGCCATCAAACGGCTGGTGCACGCACGCGCAAACAACCGCATTGGACGGTGGCGGATTGCGGAGGAGGCCGGGCGTGTATTGAGAAGCCAGCGGGCCGTGGGAAAGGCCCGCGGGACATGTATTGAGGCCCGTAGGGCAGGGCAGGAATTTTTATGGGGTACGCGCGCGGAGGCGGGAAGTGAAATGAGGATGAGGCGGGGTGGCGGCGGGACACCGTTGCCAGGCGCCGGGCCACCGCGAGGGCCGTCGGGCCATGTCACCGACATCCCCGGGACCATTTTCATCGAAGCAGGCGCGCTGTGTCGTCGTAGGGCGGCCGCCAAGAGAACGGGGACGGCGCGCCCACCGCCAGATATCCTGAAGGGCACAGCAAATTATTCATTGTGCGATATCTAACGCAATAGGCGCGAAAATTCAAAAAGAATATTGAGGGGAACAAGCAGGAGAATCGATCTGTTAGGTTCAAAAGAATTGTCTCGATATCACCGCGCTTTGCCATTGAAAAAGAGGTAATTTTTCAAGGCTTTTCGAGGTCCAATGCGTAGTCGTCCGCACCTACCTGCAATCAAACCGCATTTTACAAAGACTACGCAGGACTTTCGCCCGTTCGGCCTGGGCTTGTGCCATCACTCGCTTGGAGGCTTTTTTTCTTTTCTTTTTAGAGCCTTGAGCTGGTTTATCGCCAACTTCCGTCAATCTCAATCCCGCAAATGCATCTCTAGATCTCATTGAGGCTTCTTAGTAGGACGACAGAAGGTATTTCTCCAGTCTTGCTTATTGCCGGTTGTTCTAAGTTACTCGCTGGATTCGCCACGAAGTGATATGATGACATCGTCCTGCCGTAGCAGAGCTGTAGCCTGTGAACTTATTTTTATGTCCTACCAGCCCAGACTAATACAGTACCGCTAGCAACGCGTCAATTGGCTCCATCTCACCCGTACCAATCTTCCTTCCCACAGCCCCAGACGCGATCCCGACGGAGATTGTCGATTCGCACTGATCGCAATGGGAGTTTCCTAATTCTCGTCGTCCAGCTGAAATATGTCGGTATCAGTTTCCCGAGTACCATCACTGCGGACCACGCGCCGGAGCCGCAATGCCCTCAGTCTCGAGGCCAGTCTCCACCTCTTTTACCTTGGGCTTTACATTGCGGCTCCGCGCACGTCGTTTGGACCCGACAATTGCAGGTCCCTCTCGTCTTCGCTCTCGGGCCCAGGCTCAGCGGTGGGCTTGCGCGTGGGCCTGGTAGGCTTGACGGGCGCGGGCGCGTCGACGACGATTTCCTCCACGTCCGTGGTCGGGCCTTCTTCCTTTGACGTCGCCTTGCGAGTACGGCACGCAGGCTTATTCGGTGCGGGTGTGGGCGTTAGGGCGACGAGAATCTTCGTCTCCTGAGGCTCCGCGGTTGTTCTACGGATGCGGGTGCCCAGCTTCGTATTCGCCGTGGTGGTCGTCAGTTTTGCTCTGATCCAGCGCGAGAAAAAAAAACACATCACGACAATCTCGGGCTGCGGCTCAGCCTCCACATCGTTCCCACTCTCACTCAAACTGGGACTCTTCGAACGGAACTCATGCAGTATTTCAATAGCAAAAGTTATAACTCGGAATTCGTGTTCACGGTTCAACTCATGTTTTTAGTCCGGAAATACATCGCTGAGGAATATCGTCCCTTTCCCGCTGAAATTGGGATTCGTAACGTGCTCTATAACGTCCACGTCTGCTTCACCATGTCCGCACCGCGCTCTGCCACAACATATGTCGCCGCCTGGCTGTGCGCTCCCGGCACGATTGGCTGCAATTCGTCAATGTTGGGAATTTCCCATACCGATAGAATAAACCTTACCAGGACAGACGCGTCAATAACACGCAACCCAGCAATGCCCTTAACCCTTAGGTCGGGATCCACAACACCATATTGTGCCCCTCGCGGCGACATACCAGCCGTCCCAACAATGTGATACCCCGGCCCCGAGTTGGCGCGGATGTGGGCCGTCAGCTCGGCGGGGCTCATCGCAGCCAGGTCGACCGTCGGCGCGCCGAGATAGCCGTTCCACGCGGACGCGTTGGCGAACTTGAGAGCGAGCTTGATGCCTTCTGTTAATGCAAGTGCGTCGAATTCGCTAGATAGCAGCCCGAGATCGATTATTGGTGCGGCAAAGGGGTCGTTGCTGCTGAGGGTCACCGAGCCGCCTGCAGGTCCGTCAAAGCTCAATCCAACTAGGGAAGATGCAAAAACGGGACGCACGACTGACGGGGCTAACCATCGCCATGGTGAGGCTAATGAAATGGCCGGGGGTACCCCCTACCCCAAATGGCTGCAAAAAAGAAAAAAAATCAGACCAAAGCGTAATATTGGCTTATGGGACAAACCTGGAACAACATCTCAAAATGTGGTGCGCCTGGGCCAGGCGATGGGTCCGCATGTACATCGAACACAGGGGAGTCCGCGTTCAGCCGGAGCCATCCCGCGTGTGTTCCAGGCGACGGGTCCACAAATGGCCCCGTGCGCGAGCTGTTCCACTCCGCGAACGCCTCGTTAAACCGCGTGATATTCTGCGTGATGGACTCGACTGTTTGATTTGAGTTCACTGCCCAGCTCACTCCAGAGTATGCATGTTCAGACGCGTTCTTCCCAACGCTCGGGAGGTTCAGCAGCGTCGGTATTCCCAGTGCTTCCAAGGCGGTGCGATCCCCAATTCCAGAGTTCAACAGAATTTGTGGAGTACCGATCGCTCCCGCAGAAATAATGATCTCCTTCGACGCTTTCGCGACGAAGAGCGACGTTCCTGCATGCCGAATGGGATTCTGAGCGGCATGGATGGGGCGAAACAACACCTGGACGCACCATACCGGAACTGTACCCCCTGAAAGGTTCCAGGTGAACTAGGTGAGACCCCGCTTTGTGTGAGATTGACGAGCTTCGACACTTGTGCATGCAGTAATACATCGAGATTCGGTCGCTGAATAATTTCTGGCGTTAAATATCCCGTCGCGGACGAACTGCGCTCTCCATGACCAATCGTATACTGCAGCCAGCCTGACTTGCTTTCAGTCATTTAATGAGAGCGATGAGCTGGCGATCATACCGATTCCCAGTGGTTGCCCAGAGTTCATATCTAAATTAAACGGAAAATCGTCTGGAAGCTCGTTCGTCGTTTGTATTACACGCTGCTCGAACTCCGACCAGGAGAAGCCGCTGAGGCTGACCGAGATGGGGCCCTGTGTGCCGTGGACAGCGGGGTTAAATTGGCCCTGTGTATTGTGATTATCCGCTGGAGCTGTCCATTTTTCGTTCTAGGAGCGTTAGTAGATGTAAAAATTGCCTCATTTGAGTGCATACCTTTAGGAAATAAGGGAATATCTGATTCCACGACCACCCTTCGTCTCCCGTTAAGTTCGCATAACGATCAAAGTCTTCTGCTGCGCCACGGGTGTACGCCATGCCATCTTTTCTTGATTAATTAATATGTCGGGATGTTGGATGAAGAAAATCCCTACTGTGCGAGCTGCATCCCCAAGTAGGTACCCTGAGATACATTATTCAACCCACGTTACATGGCACTACACTGTTTTCACTCGCCTCGCAGATAATCAAAGACGTGGCCGTTTGCCCCCGTCTGTGGTGTTGTGGTGTAATCTGCGCTTCATTAACTGGTATATCCGGAGTCTTGAATTGAAACGTACTCCAGCTGTAGGGGGTGCCTGTGTCCGAGACTCCATTCGACAAGAACGGGACTTGCGCGTCGAGAACCCCCTTGTTTCTGTTCAGAATGAGTGGTGGCATATCGGACAGGTCAAGACGCTTACGACGGTCCGGCTTCAAGAACCAGCACAGATACGCTTGGGTTCTCCGTTAAACGGCTTGCAACGACATTGCCCGCCGTCCCCCCTGAAATAAGTTAGGTTCAATTTTGAGAACCAATGCTAAACTGCATAGACATACCTCCAACGAAACGAAATCATAGTGCAGACTGGGGAGGTCAGCGACATCCTCGTACACCTTACAAAAGCAGACACCGCTGAAGAACGATAGAATCGTCAATGCCGGGGCGAACAGTGTTGATGGACCTCGGATGTTCAAACCCATCTTATAGGGTTTTCAAATCAATCAGGCGATATGTTCTTCGCTCGAAGCCGTAAAGGCTGTACGTAAGTCGTTCCTAGGTGTCGGCCCAAAGCGACCTGGTTCTATGTGTTTCCTAAACAAGGAAGCGAAACGTAACGTTTTGTTCAACTTACGTTTCGCTTCAGTGGAGACCTTGGACCCTGGTCTCCCGGTTTCTCCAACGGACTGCTGTCGTTGTTAGGGCGCGCGTTACTTTGCGTGACTTAGTGGGCACTTCGAAACATCGTCACTTCGGAAGAATACGGCTGCATTGGTAAAATCTGTTGTGTCAGCGTTCCAGACGGTTTACAGCCCATCGGACCAGCCAAATGTTGAAATTCTACCGTTAACGAGGCACGAGTGATCGGGACGAATAGGGTTTGCGCATCA
>JARGYA010000995.1:0-29263 GCA_029204335.1 Mycena vulgaris
AAAAAGGACGGCGAGAAGCAGAGCAGGAAATGCGTGTTGGAAGAATACAGGAAATTTGGTCGTTGGGATGGGTGGGGTTGAGCCCGATGCCCGTATCGACCTCTTTTCACTCGCATTTTCGTATTTGGTTCCTACACTCACAGTATTTATACCGCATGCAAACATATGTAGCCCTCTGTTGTACATCCAACAAATGTTCATGAGATTAGACGTCAGACTCGACATAAGTTACATCACAGCAGTATCCACAAATAGAAAGCAAATAAATGAACGTGAACCAGCAACTAATAGCGAGGCTGTTGTTGGTAATCGTAATGGCCCGCCCCTCCTGTATTATAATGTGAGGGTGGATGTGCCGACACAGGTGTCATGTCCCCGAGTCCGTATATCCATCGAAAGTCTGTGCACTCTGGTTCCAGGAAGGACTGTCGGGCTGCCCCCAGGTTGGCCCCCGTGTGGCTCGTTTAAAAAGACCTGTGAGTCCGTCACGGGAGCCGCTTTCTGATAAGGCGCTTTGGAAGGAGGCCTGGGCCTTGGAGGCGGCGATCCCCGCACGATGCGCGCACGACGTCGGCGGGCAAGACAAATGCCAACTCCAAGGGCGACGAGGGCGACGAGCCCAACGCCCCCGGCAATCCCGGCGATCAGTGCTACATGCGATGTGCTACCACTGGTCTGGGGAGTGGCGCTGCCGGAGGGCGTGCTTGAACCACCTCCAGTGCCACTGGCATCCGCCTGGAGTACATTCTCGGGGAGGGGGCTGGCGGCTGCGGTCGGCTGGGTCTCCACCTGTCCGCTGCCGATGAGCACATATGTGCCGTTGCTCGGAATCCCGTCGATGACGACGAACAGGAGGGCAGGCCCGGGCTGGAAGATGTTCGGGTTTGGCGGCATTTGCGCAACATGCAAGACAATTGAACCATCCTTGTTGACGGTGTAAGTGTTGTTCAGCTGGATTATGGTTAATTCCCCGTAACAGTTAAATGGCCCATTTTAGCGCACCTGCAACATACGCTGGCCCATGTTCATGGCGTGTGTCGTCCACCCGCCGCGAACGACGGAAACAATGGTTTTGTTCGCAGCCGTGTTGCCTGACCCAGAATATGAGCTCGCAGGAACGGTGATGTCGAATCCATCTCCGCCATAGGATAGCTTCGAGGGGACTCCCGATGGCTGGGACGAGTGCTCGCTGAGAAATAGGGGGGATAAAACTTCTCTGCTGTATAGGTCGTAGGGTATGACGGATGAAGTAGTGTTGACATCGAGGTTGGGGTTGGAACCAGCGATGAGAACCGAAGCATCGGGCAGCAGAATAGCGGACGAATGATACAGGCGGGCGATATTTGAAGTCGAAAGCCCGGCATTGGACCAACGACTCCCTGGAGAGCGTTGGGATCATAAATAGCAGGGGTTCCAACGGGGCCTGACGCGAACGACTCTCCGAACGGCATCTGGCCCACAGGAGTTGTAAGAGTCGATTGACCAAATCCTGCGGTCCCATTTAAACCGCCGTTTACCTTCACAAGAGTTAGATGAGATGAAGCGTCTGCCAAGAGATTATCGTTTACCACAAGGAGTTTCCCATCTGGGAGGATGATGAACTGCCCCATCGTCCGTCCGTCCAGCATGTCATCGTCTTGAACATACACTGCCGCTGAGTTATCGGCAGGCTCGGGGGTGATTCGCTGACAGTCTGCATTGAGTCGTTCAGAGTGGAAATTAATACGAAATTTTGATATAGACCTTTGGAAGCCGGATAATTCCATGTATCGATGTATGGATATGAAAAGTCCCCCCATGAATGATCATGTCGGTGCCTCCACAGAAAATCACCGATTGCTGATAATTGTTTCCGGGAGTCATAGGAAGCATAGCTGTGGCCGCCGATGCGGGGTAAACTCTCACGACGCGATTCGGCATATCCATAAGGGGTCTCAGTATTGGTTTCGTAGTCCCAAATCATTGTAGATAGGTTGGCTTGCAAAAACATCTTCCCGGAGCTGAGGAGGAAGGAATGCGGGTAGGCATTTAATCCTGATGTCTTGAAAAGAAAGTCCATTTTCTGTGGTTCTTGGCCGTTGGAAGGGTAGAACTCGTATGTCAGCTCGGCACCAGCAGTCGGGTCATTGTTGGGGTAGTTCCGCAGTATATACCCTGGTAAACAGTCAGTAGGATTTATCTTAATCTCCTTCGATCGTACCTCCATTAAGAAAACCACCTATGATTGCAATAGTTCCATTTCCTAGAGCTTCAGCAGCAGAATACCAGCGCTGTCTCTGCATAGACAGTGTGTCCGGGTTATCAAACCACTGACAGTCCGTCGAGGTGAAGTCGTCTTGAGAAGAGCACGGATTCAGAATACGTATAGACTTTGAACCGCTGAAATCTTGATATGTCTCGTCCCATTCTCCGTTCTGAGAACCCTTCGCTGCGCCGGGGCCTGCAGCTGCATTGCCGCCGAACGTGGCGAAACTACCATTCGGCAAATGATAACCTGCGCCACTGTAAGGATGTGAAAAAGTGGAAGTGTGGGTACATGCCAGAACTGCAGAATGTGTTAGTCTTGATGTCCATAACTGTCGCTTGATTTGTATCCAGGTCCCTGTTTCGAGTTAGCCCAAATACATTTGAATAGACCCTCAAACCATACCATACCGAGCCCCAGGCAGGATGACCAGCGACTTTAGCTAGGTTTCCTTCTGCCTTGTCGATAATGTATACTTTATTAGCATTGCCCAGAAACATCTGTTGAAAAAATTCAAGACGGGCATTACTGGCCTCCGTGTGTGCTTGCGTACCATCATTGCACTAACGAGAGTGTCGCCCACAATTTCAAATGAACCGCCATTTGCGGCCTGAACGACGGACCAGGGAGCTAGCAAAGGAAGCAAGACCAAGGAAGATAAAGGTCTCATCGAGACGTGAAGAAATGAGCGTGGAAAGGAAGAGAGTGCCAGTGGCAGTTTTAACCGAAGTCTTCAAAGTGATCAATCATTGGCGATTGATGGGCGTTGTCTGTCGACCCTATGTATCCAGGCCACTTATAGAAACACCGTGCCGTCAGGTCTTGTCAGACAACTTTTAATATTGGCCCTGCCTGGCCCTGCTCGTTGGCAGTGTACAAGCTGCTCGGCGTCCTCGGCTACTGGGATGGAAAATGCTTTGAATGCGAGTGGGTGGCGAATCGTGGAAGGTAAGAGAGGCATGGTCGGCTAGAAGTTGTGCTGGGGAGTCGGCAATGCAAACTTTGCAAAGGCCGCTCAATTGCCGCTCAACCAACTTGAAGTTTGTGGTGATCGGATGAATGGCGCTGAGACGGATTGGGACAGGGCGATTTTGATCCGAGTGGTAGCCGGTCCTCCCGCACGGTTTCCCAAATTCGCGTTGCTCTTTCTCTGTCAAGTTCAACATGGCCCTCTCCGTCGGGAGCCCTTCTGGACCGAGTGAGAGTACCTGCGGCTATTGCTCCCCGCCGGGCGAGAGATCTGCAACCAAGTCCGCAGCGCATGCAGCTGGATTGCTCGCAAACCAGCTCTCCTGTCAAGTGTGCCTCGATGGTTATCATCTCTTGTCTGCGGGGGCTCTGATTAGCCTCTTCCAGGTTTATCAGAAGATGATCGATCGAGGCTGGCGTCGCTCTGGTCAATTCGGTGTTGTTTCTGCGTCCACATATCTAATTTACAACTAGGCATTTGGTGTTACAAACCAGACTTGAGATTCTCATGCTGCCCATCCTACACAATCAAGTACCGCACTCCTTACATACACTTCTTCTTGGCTCAATGGATGCTCGTAGATTAGATGCACTTGCGTTTAAACCATCCAAAAGTCAACGAAAGCTGATCAACCGGTACGCCTGCATTTCACCTTGCAATCCCTTCTTCCTTCTCAGACCATCAAAGCTGGAATCGATTCATTTTGCATGGGAAAGGGTCGAATACAGTCCCATCGAAATCCAAGGACGCTCAAACTTTCTCTCTAATCGATGCTGTCCACGCCGCTGAAGCAGCGTTCAACTCAAATGAGCCGCATGTGCACAAATTTGAGGTGAAGTCCAATCCGGACGCCCTCTTTCTTTGGATTAAGTGTCGAACCCTCAGACTATCTTGGAGCCTTCGTCCTACAGCTCAGAGAAATTCGAGCTGTATTGTAAATATCAACAAGATATTCATAATGACACGAAATCCACTCCTTCCGGCTTCCGCCGTTTCCTAGTCGATAGTCCGCTATGTGTGAGTCGTTCGCCGTTCATATTCAGCCAGTCTCACAAAACCTTAGCCAACTCCAATCCCATACACATCGCCCCCTCCATCTCACCTGCCTACGAATTATGGGTTAGAGGTTTTGCCTCCGACTCCTGTATGGAATCGCTAACAGTTGACAAGTTCCTACCACCAGCTCTATAAATGTGATGATAAACTATTCGCATTAGGGGTAATCGACGTACTTCCTAACTGTGTTTCAAGCGTATATTTCATGTATGATCCGGTGCGTACAGTGGGTCACATCCGTCGTAGATGTTTTTGAACTGTTTTAGGCCTGGGAAGAGTTTTCTCTTGGCAAGGTACGTATGACCCCGGCGGACGCTCTTTAAAACTGGACTTATTCAGATGATAGCTCAGCGCACTGCGCGAAATCTCGCTCGCCTCAGAGATTCAAGCAGCTGGTGCTTCCGAAATGACGTCTCTTTACATGGGTAAACTTCATTGCAAGATATATAAGCGCCTATCGGTGACGCTCGATTTAGGATTCTATATTCACTCTTGCTCGAAGATGCGCTACAAGGGAGAATACTCCCCCTCCTATCTTGCCGATCCTGTGAGACGCTTCATTGTGCGGACTCTCTTTTTATCTAACTTCGGGACAGGAAACCTACGTTTGGTTCCCCTTGAAGACGTGCATCCCACTTCTCGAACAATACAGATACGCATGTTTTTCAAATCCCGACCATTCTAGCGCGGAATCTCCTGATTCCCTCACCAGTGAGTTGGACCTTCTGCTTTGCTAGAGAGGTTGTGACACAAAAAGCAGTTGAGGAGCCACCTCAGCCAGACGCCGACGTGTTAAGTAAAATACAGCTCGTACGTGAAATTAAGAACAACAAGATCACTGTTATCCCCGTCACTGTAGGAGAGAGAATCCCGCACTTTTCAACGATCCTGACTTTTATGGCAGAAATCCCCATATTGGAGCATTGACGAGCTCCGGCGAGATATAATTTCCTGTGCTACAGGCTTGGGGTCAGACTTGGCGGCGGAAGTCATATTCTATCTGGATTCATGATGCATTGTTCAATTGTTGTGATAGCCAGTTGAAGGCACGTGATCGTGATACCGTTTCTTCCTCGCCTGGTCGCGTACCACGACGCGATTCACGCCGTCCTTTTTCCTCGTATTCCCTTTCTTTCTACGCACAAGCGCAGGTTCTTTACGATCGTCTACCTCTACAAGCAGTGTGGCTCCTAGGCCTACACCCTCCAGAAAGATGCTACGCGTTCGCCGAGATCTCGCACACCAACGTCGCGATGAAGCCCCGGAGAGACCCAGATGGAACTCGTAGCTCATTGGCAGGGCCTCGGTGAGCATACCGTGTCCTCCATTCAGCCACTCGCATCTCCTTTCCCCTCTTTCTATTCCTTTGGATGTGGGGACTTTATCCAGCCTCGTATGGCGGCGATTCGCGCCGCGGGACGGAGAATCGTGCCCGCGTACGGCTGGGCATTCATGCCCGACGTTGTTGCTCCCGACGTCGCTCAGGATGGCTCTCCGAGTAGTGGGTGTCTTTACCTGGCAGTTCGAGCACTACTCTCGCGCTCCAGAGTGTGCCATGTAGTTCCACGGCGCATGTATTGCCAGCGCACTGCCGTTATCTCTTCGGGATTCGGTTGGTTTCGGGCGGGGGCCGGTGCACACCCTCGCGCGCTACGTCTGCCCCGCTCGCTTTCACTACTTCCCTCACTACCTCACCCTCGCCCGGTGTTCGCCCTTACCCACCTCGTCTGCGTCCGTCTCCCCCTCGCCCGCGTTCGCCCACGTCCCACCGTCGCACCCACCTCCCCGCTCGCCAGAGTCCCCCGCCCCCATTCGCCTTCATATCGCCCTCGCCTAACGTATCCGGGTCTCCCCCCTTCGCTTCATCCGGCCCGCCCCGCGCCTCCAGTCGCCCGTGCCCGCGTCGCTGTCCAACTCGTCCTCGACCCATTCCCTCCCCCTCGCCCTTGCCCCATTCCCTCGTTCTCTCCCTGGCCGCCATTCCGCCGTTCCTCGTTCCCCGCATCACCAAATCTCCTTGGTCCGTTTCCCGCCCCCTCCCCCTCATCTGCATCGCCGAACTCCTCCCTCTCATCGCCTCGCCTCTCCCCCGCCCACTCCATCCCCACGCCTCGCCCGCCCGTCACCTCTTGTCTCCCCTGTTCCCTGCATCGCCGTCCCCGTCGCACCTCCTCGCCCTCATCCGCGCGTCTCCTGCTCCCGCGCATCGCGCCCCACTCCCGCTCCACCCATCCTCTCGGCTTCACTTCCCTTCCCCACCGCTGTATTGTTTAGCCACACAATACAATAATGTAGCAAATAGTTAATGAAACATAATTTATTCAAAGACCCTCCCCCGACATACACAACCTCGACGCACCTCCTACACACCCTAACTGTAGTATCCCTGGGGTCCTGGCATGTCGCCTATCAGCCCTCTACGGGTCACTTTCCCTTTTGTAAGCTGCCAGTCCCTGTTGCCATAACTTACTGTTGGAACACGAAGATTTCCGAATCTAGCTCTTGTGATCTTCCGCTTCAAGGCTAAGCTCATACGCTCATACTGATCTCGTCATGACGATTCTCCACCCGAGGGCGTAGAGAAGATATACTCTACCCCTCTTCGCCGCCGAGCACATGCCCAGTCCCACCCCCTCCTCACCACCTTCATCAAGGACTACGTCGGCAGTGTTACACCTTGGATGTCTTCGGGCTCACAACCGCGGTGGACCTCGGTCCCACTCTCGACCTGTCTGCTTGGTCCATCTCAACGGCAGTTTCCTTGGGCTGCCAGTCGCCCCAGAAAGCTCCCCGTGCTCCCGGCAAATACGACCATAAACACCACGTCTCGCGCGGCACGCAGATCGAGTGTATTCGCCCTGGCTCCGCCACACCCGCCACGGCCGTCCCGTTTTCTTGGACCAAGTCCACACACAAACGTGTCATGCTCACGCTCACCGACCGCGACAACGATGTCTGCCTGTCTCGGGCTCTCAAGAACCAACCTCGACACCAACGAGCATCCTGGTCGACGTTCCCCTCTTCGCCCCGAGTCCAGCGGCGAAAACTGGTCCACGATGACGAAGGACTGGGTTCCTGCGTCGCTGTATGTCCATCCAGAAGGCGGCGAGCTTGCTAGATGTCTCCGGTCACAGCTCCCGCATCGGTAGCTCTACCGAGCTCCCACTCGCGGACGTCGCATGCAAGGTATTAGCGGCGCCAGGAGGGTCTGAACCTCTCTCTTGTTTTCTGCTCTACTGGTGGAAGATCAAGCACACCGTGCTCATCAACGTTGCGGAGGCCTACATTCAAGTTAAGATCGCGGAGGGCGCCAAAGCCTTCGAGCCCTTCCGTGTCTCCAACAACATCGCTCTACACAGCGCGGACGACGACCTCTAACCTTCTCTTACCCGTTCCTTACCCTTACCCTTACATTGACAATGCCCGTCCTTACTTATTCAACTCTTTCCATTCTCCCACTTCTCCCGACGAACAACGGATTCCTTGTCTTTAACCCTTTCCTTACCTTTTCTTTCCCCGACGCTCAAAATCCATGTGGGGAAGCCGGCACATGTCTGCGGCGCGTCGGCAACTGGGGTGAGCTCTCGCACTGGGGTGGTAGAGTTGGCGACGCGCCTTCGGCGCTCAGCCGTCTCCCCCGGGAGGCTCTCCACGTGCTCAGAGCCGTGGCTTCCGCTCGCTGCCCATTTCCTCTCGTGGCGGCGCGGAGCGCGACCCCCAGTCGCCTCCTGCAGTCCGCCGTAGGTGGGGCGAGCGGAAGAGCCGAAGGCTCTTCCCCACATCACGAAACCGGAAATCCAGCGGTGATGCCCGGTTTCGTGTCCCTATCTCTCACGGCTCATATGGAGCCTCTTCGCTTACCACTTATGGAAACACCGTGCCGTCAGGTCTTGTCAGACAATTATTGGCCCTGCTCGTTGGCAGTGTACAAGGGCTGCTCGGCGTCCTGGACGGCTACAAGGATGGAAAATGCTTTGAATGTGAATAGGTGGCAAATCGTGGAAGGTAAGGGAGGCAAGTGGTCGGCAAGAAGTTGTGCTGGGGAGTCGGCAATGCAAACTTTGCAAAGGTCGCTCAATTGCCGCTCAACCGACTTGAAGTCTGTGGTGATTGGATGAATGGCGCCCATGAGAGAGTGATCTTGATCCGAGTGGTAAGCCGGTCCTCCCGCGTTTCGCGCTGCTCTTTCTCTGTCAAGTTCAACATGGCCCTCTCCGTCGGGAGCCCTTCTGGACCGAGTCAAAGTACCTGCGGCTATTGCTTCTCCGAGTCGCCGGGCGAGAGATCTGCAATTAAGTCCGCAGCGCACGCAGCCAGTGGAGTACTCGCAAACCAGCTCTCGGCTGGATTGCTCGCAAACCAGCTCTCGTGTCAAGTGTGTGTCGATGGTTTTCATCCCTTGTCTGCGAGGGCTCTAATTAGCCTCTTCCAGGTTTATCAGAAGATGATTGATCGAGGCTGGCGTCGCTCTGGTCAATTCGGTGTTGTCTCTGCGTCCACATATCTAATTTACAATTAGGCATTTGGTGTTACAAACCAGACTTGAAATTCTCATGCTGCCCAGCCTACACAATCAAGTATCGCACTCCTTACATACACTTCTTCTTGGCTCAACGGATGCTCGTAGATTAGATGCACTTGCGTTTAAACCATCCAAAAGTCAACGAAAGCTGATCAACCGGTACGCCTGCATTTCACTTTGCAATCCCTTCTTCCTTCTCAGACCATCAAAGCTGGAATCGATTCATTTTGCATGGGAAAGGGTCGAATATAGCTCCATCGAAATCCAAGGACGCTCAAACTTTCTCTCTAATTGATGCTGTCCACGCCGCTGAAGCAGCGTTCAACTCAAATGAGCCGCATGTGCACAAATTTGAGGTGAAGTCCAATCCGGACGCCCTCTTTCTTTGGATTAAGTATCGAACCCTCAGACTATCTTGGAGCCTTCGTCCTACAGCTCAGAGAAATTCGAGCTGTATTGTAAATATCAACAAGATATTCATAATGACACGAAATCCACTCCTTCCGGCTTCCGCCGTTTCCTAGTCGATAGTCCACTATGTGTGCGCACAGTCGTTCGCCGTTCATATTCAGCCAGTCTCACAAAACCTTAGCCGACTCCAATCCCATACACATCGCTCCCTCCATCTCACCTGCCTACGAATTATGGGTTAGAGGTTTTGCCTCCGACTCCTGTATGGAATCGCTAACGGTTGACAAGTTCCTACCACCAACTCTATAAATGTGATGATAAACTGGTCGCACTAGGGGTAATCGATGTACTTCCTAACTGTGTTTCAAGCGTATATTTCATTTATGATCCGGTGCGTACAGTGGGTCACATCCGTCGTAGATGTTTTTTGAACTGCTTTAGGCCTGGGAAGAGTTTTCTCTTGGCAAGGTACGTATGACCCCGGCGAACGCTCTTTAAAGCTGGACTTATTCAGATGATAGCTCAGCGCACTGCGCGAAATCTCACTCGCCTCAGAGATTCAAGCAGCTGGTGCTCCCGAAATGACGTCTCTTTACATGGGTAAACTTCATTGCAAGATATATAAGCGCATCTCGGTGACGTTCGATTATATAGGATTCTATATTCACTCTTGCTCGAAGATGCGCTACAAGGCGGAATACTCCCCCTCCTATCTTGCCGATCCAGTGAGACGCTTCATTGTGCGGACTCTCTCTTGTTATCTAACTTCAGGGCAGGAAACCTACGCCTGGTTCCCCTTGAAGACGTGTATCCCACTTCTCGAACAATACAGATACGCATGTTTTTCAAATCCCGACCATTCTAGCGCGGAATCTCTTGATTCCCTCACAAGTGAGTTGGACCTTCTGCTTTATCAGAGAGGTCGTGACACAAAAAGCAGTTGAAGACCTACCTCAGCCAGACGCCGACATGTTGAGTAAAATACAGCTTGTACGCGAGAACAACGAGATCACTGTTATCCCCGTCACGGTAGGAGAGAGAATCCCGCCCTTTTCAACAATCCTGACTTTTATGGCAGAAATCCCCATATTGGAGCATTGATGAGCTCCGGCGCGATATAATTTCCTGTGCTACAGGCTTGGGGTCAGACTTGGCGGCGGAAGTCATATTCGATCTGGATTCATGATGCATTGTTCAATTGTCGTAATTTAGCCAGTTGAAGGCATGTGATCGTGATATCGTTTCTGATCCGAGTCGGCATCAGTTCATCGTAGCTTTTTCCATTGCCTTCATGTCGCATTTCCGACGCGTTTGCCGTGTTTTGTACTGGATCCCAACTGCCATCTTGCTCACAGACCTCTATACCCTGAAACAAGTGTCGGGTCGCAGTATGCAGGTTCGCATATTACCGTTGCGCCAGCTCCCTTCCTCATCGCTTGTCCAGCCAGCCCACACTTAATCCAGACGAGTCTTTACTGTGGCGGGACGTCGCCATATTCGATCGTATCTCAATTCACACCTTCCAACGCTATGGAAGAGGCGACATCGTTGCACTGAAGTACTTTGATCAGTCTGCACGGAACTCTGCGAAACCCCTCGCCTTACTGCTTGCTCAGGTCGCCGAATAATGCCAAATATGAACTCGTGAAGCGTATCATAGCCGTGGAAGGCGATACGGTGAAAACTCTCCCCCCATATCCCGAACCCGAAGTGCACATTCCGAAGGGTCATATCTGGGTTGAAGGTGTGCCCAATCCTTACAACTCCTCTGGGATTTCTTACGAATACATACCTCATCAAGGCGACGCCTTCCACTCCCAGGACAGCAACTCCTTTGGACCGGTAAATATCGCTGCATTGGACGGCCGTCAGCAATTGACACTCTACAGGTGCCCCTGGGGTTGGTTGACTCACGATTGGTATCTTTGATTTGGCCTCTGTGGCGCTTCTGGACGGTCCCCGCTGTACCCAGTGTTCATCCAAGGGTGACTCCAGCATGAATTCTGCCGAGATATATGTACATTGCATTTATGAATTGAGCGTAATACAACGGATGCGGAGTATGGGTGTTTTCCCCTACGGAATATACTGTATAGGTTTCCTGCGAGAGTTCAGCGCTGGTGCGTTCAGCAAGGACTGCTCTCTGGACGTCCCGCGGCGCGCGCGGATTCAAAAGCGTTTTTGATCGGAATCTGACTTGATGTCACGGTCCCGCTATCCACCAGTGAACCACTCGACCCTCAAAGCTCAACCCCCGGGGCCTCGACGCGATGTTGTCGCATTTCGACTTTCTTTTGGGATCGCAAGAATCTTCCGCTAATGACGGGCGCGTGGTCGATGAATGGGCTAGGTACAAGCTGGCTGTGCATTGGTACTACCCGATCCCTGAACATCATCCACCAGTTTCGCGCAGAGCGCTCGAGGTCTTAATTATCTCATTATCCAGATCTCATCTGAATCAGAAATGCATCTGCAGAATTAGACAACGAGATCTCGATTGAGGATGAAGGATGGGATTCTGTATTGGACACCTACCGGGACGCGTCTTTGAATGAGAGACCGCACACAGTCCTTGACAAGCTTCTACTGTGTGTTCCCCCATCCTTGTATCTGCCTGCATTAATTTGACGGCGTGGCCAGAAAACCTGACGTAGAACCTCTCTTGGAGTCCCTCTATTCAATTTTGTCCCAACCTCGCGCCCACGACATCTCGGGAGAGGTCGCTGAAGTCATTGGCTACGATGACATGGATTTGATTATGGAGATACTCAAGACCAGGGACGCTCTCGTCAAGGAGGTTAGATTAAACCTGTATGTAATTTATCGAGTCCTGCTCACAAGGCAAAAGCTCGAGCATTTCCGCCAATCGGGGTTTAGGCCTTCGGCTTCATGTACGTTAGCATATTGTGATGAAACGTCGACCCCTCACGGTACCTCTAGTATCGACACTGTCGGCGAAGGATGCTCGCAAGCGTATGGAAGAGACCTTTCGGAAGAATGCTGCCCGCCCACTTTTTTCCGGGACCGCTGTGAGAGTGGCCTCTAGATTTCTCGTTGTGTCTTGACCTTGTTCTCAGGAAGCAGCACCTGAAGTCCTTCCTCATGTTTATACCGCGACACCCATGGCTCAAGGAAACGTCCTCTCTCAGTTTGGTAGCAAATATATGCTTCCATTAGGCACCGTCCGTCAGATGTATGAGGTAACCGAACATTGTCAATCCTATTATATAGCTTCCAACACATCTTCAGGACTTCGAGGAAGTGATCATTCCACCTGCGAGACCGGTGCCTCCCCGAGTAACCGAGCGCCTTATTCCCGTGTCAGAATTAGATCCCCTCGCGAAAGGCTCGTTCCCTGTGAGAGCCTGTAATAAACCTGTCTATCCTTGCTTATTGAATTGAACAGGGTTACACATCTCTCAATCGGATTCAGTCAATTGTTGGTGCTAAGAATCAGGCACACTTCCATAATCTTATTCTTGGCAGGTGTATCCAACAGCTTACGGATCGAACGAAAACATGCTTATATGTGGTCAGTAGAATCAGCACGACTTTCCGCCGTTTATTGACACAAGGAATTAGCCCCCACTGGTGCGGTGAGCTGGATTCAAAGACCATCAACTCTACTAGTTCTCATTTTTCCGCGAAAGGGTAAAACGGATGTGGCGATGTTGAGCATTTTGCGCGTCCTAGATCAGCACAGGTCTCCTAGCTCCGGGAATGTCCCCATCGCTTCTACTATCAACAAGTCATCCTTCAAAATCATCTACGTGTAAGTAGTTGTGGTTTTGATCTAGAGCGCAGATGATATCCTGCCTTCTAGTGCGCCCATGAAAGCCTTGGCATCGGAAATCGTTCGGAAGTTCAGCAAACGGCTGCAATGGCTTTCTATACAAGTTCGGGAATTGACTGGTGGCGTTCACTCCATAAAGAGTAACAATATTATTACTGAAATAGCATAGGTGATATGCAGCTCACAAAAGCTGAAATCGCTCAAACACAAGTAATTGTCACCACTCCAGAAAAGTGGGACGTCGTGACGAGAAAGCCAACTGGGGAAGGGGAGTTAGCATCGGTTCGTCTGCATTGTTCCACACCAGCGATGAACTCAACCATTGCCAGAGTCTCAAGCTGCTCATCATCGATGAGGTTCATCTCCTTAACGAAGAACGTGGTGCTGTCATCGAAACTATCGTTGCTCGAACCCTGCGACAGGCCCGCCTTCCTTCTCAGCTGTCGGGTGTCAGCTAACACTTCAGGCTAGGTAGAGTCAAGCCAATCCATAATCCGTATTGTCGGCTTGAGTGCGACGCTCCCGAATTACATGGATGTCGCGGAGTTTCTGAGGTAGTTGATTCTTCATTTTTACCTTAGATTGCACTCAAACGCGTTCAGCGTTTCTCGCTACAAAGGGTTGTTCTACTTTGATTCATCTTTCCGGCCGGTTCCTTTGGAACAGCATTTCCTCGGGATCAAGGGGAAGCCTGGCAGCCTGCAATCAAGGAAGAATCTGGACCGCGTCGCCTTTCAAAAGGTTTCTGAATTGGTAGCACAAGGCCATCAAGTGATGGTGTTTGTTCATGCACGGAAGGAAACAGTCAAGACAGCACTTGGGCTCCGGGAAGCTTCGCTTCTTGAGGGCAATTCAGACGATTTCAGCTGCGAGGAGCATCCTCAATGGAGTTTCTTCCGCCGGAATATTGGCGAGTCCCGGAATAAAGAGATGAAACAGCTTTTCGACAACGGGTTTGGTATTCACCACGCTGGCATGTTGCGTTCGGATAGGAACATGATGGAACGCATGTTTGAGGCGCGGGCAATCAAGGTGGCTCCTCCGCCCCAGACTTTTCTGGTTCCTGATGTCTCGACAGGTTTTATGTTGTACAGCTACTTTGGCCTGGGGTGTGAACTTGCCCGCCCATGCAGGTGGGGCTGATCAACTCCTGTCATACTTGGTAGTGATCGGGGTTTCTAGTCATTATCAAAGGGACTCAGGTATACGACAGTTCAAAAGGTTTGTTGCGCATGGTTATTATTTGACGCGGTAAGCTAACTGAGAACCAGGTGCATTTGTGGATCTGTCTGTCCTCGACGTACTGCAAGTCTTCGGAAGAGCCGGGCGACCTGGCCTTGAAACCAGCGGCGAAGGATATATTTGTACCACCGAGGACAAACTCACGCATTACCTCGATGCGATTACATCTCAGGTATGAAAGAGATTTCAACCGCCTCGATACGTGTTACTCACGGAGTCGTATAGAATCCCATCGAGTCCCAGTGCGCCCAACTTTCTCGCGATGTGCTCCCTTCTAGACTGATACCTTCCGTAGATTCCAGGGAGGCATGGTCGACTCTCTGAACGCAGAGGTATCCTTGGGTACAGTCGCGAACACGCGCGACGGAGTTCGGTGGCTAGGATACACCTACTTGTTTGTGCGGATGCGCAAGAATCCCTTCATTTACGGTCCGTTTCTTTCTGCTCACTGTTCTCTCCCCTATTCAACACGTATCGGAAGGTATTTCGCGGGAAGCGACAGGCGATGACCCACAATTGGGGAACAAGAGGAACGAGTTGATAACCGCTGCCGCACAAAAGCTCGCGGATGCGGGCATGCTAATCTTCGACCGTGCTAGTGGTGATTTGACAGTTACGGATCTTGGTAGAATCGCTGCGAAATACTACATCCGATATACCTCAATCGAAATCTTCAACAAGGAATTCCGTCAGAAGATGTCCGAGGCCGATGTGTTGGCGATGCTCAGCATGAGCACGGAAGTGAGATTTCCATTCTTCCACGAAACATGCTTGACAAATTTCGAAGTTCGACCAAATACAAGTCCGGGAGTCTGAAGTCAAAGAACTTGAACAAATGATGGAGATCATTCCCTGTGATGTCAAAGTGACCTCAACTCATTATTGACTTGAGCGGTTTCTAATTGCTCCTTCAGGGTGGTACGGACACAAGTCAGGGCAAGGTCAACATTCTCCTGCAAGGATTTATCTCAAGACAGCCTGTGGAGGACTTCGCGTTGGTCTCCGACACTGCATATGCTGCTCAGAACGGTGGTCGGATTGTGAGAGCCCTCCTCGAGATCGCCATCAGCAGAAAATGGGCAAACGTGACAGCGGTGCTCTCGGGTATGAGCAAGGCTATCGAAAAGCGGCTGTGGCCGTTTGACCAACCATTGAAGCAGTTCGATCTCAAAGGTGACATATTTTATGGTTTGGAACGGTGGGCAGATGAATGGTCACCCGCGGAGCTTGCTGCTTTGAGTGCCGACGAACTCGGCAAACTGGTTCATCTGAATGAGCGGCATGGTCTCGCCATTCTCAATGCTGCCAAACAATTCCCTTCCGTTCGCATCACCTATAATCTCCGTCCGCTTGGTTTCGATGTACTCAAAATTGTCGCTCGGGTTACCCCCACCTTTGCATGGAGCAACAAGGTCCATGGCAGTGCAGAACCTTTCTGGTTGTGGGTCGAGGATCACGACGCCTTGAATATCCTTCAATTGTCCCATCTAGTCTTTCGACCGACCACAGAGGCCATGAACCTGGATTTTGTCATTTCTATCCCTGATGGTCAACCCCCTCCGTCTGTGACAATACGATTTGTTTCAGATCGATGGATGGGAGCCGAAGACGAGATTTTTATTCCACTAGACACGCTGGTGATGCCGGTAGCATCACACAGTCATAGCCCACGGCTGGATCTACCCTTCCTCTCCCCCTCCATTCTACGCAATCCAACGGTCGAATCCCTATTTGCTGGTCGGCTCCACAACTTCAACTCGATCCAAACGCAATCTTTCTGGACTTTGATCAACACGAAATGGCACTCTTTACTCTGCGCGCCAGTCGGTAGCGGCAAATCCATGCTGATTCAAATTCTTGTATGGTGTGCATTTTCTACTGCCTCGCTTGCGAGCCCATTCTCATCCGCCCATCAGGATGACTGTCACGAAAGCTCAAGATGCATGGGTTCTTGTCGTAGCGCCACGGAAGAGCGTGGCCTCGGAGACGCTCTCGGAACTCCGTGGTGCATCTCATGCTACGGGAGTGACCATCGAGTTGAGTTTCAGCCAAAGTACCTTATCCCGACCCCGGGGCAGAGTGATCCGCATCGTGACCGCCGCACATTTGCTCCAAGTCTTGTCTCAACGCGACCCGAAGCTCCCATTACGAGGTCTGGACCTTGTCGTCTGCGAAAGCTTAGAGCAGCTCGATCCAGCCTACGAGTTGGGGATATCGCTGCTGCGACACGCGGTTCAGACCTGCCCGACCCGCTTTGTCGGCGCGTCGAGCTCTCTCAGTGACCCGGTCGACCTAGCGGCGTGGCTACGAGTTGATCCCGCCGCGCTGCTCAGTTTCCGGCCAAGCGACCGCGACCAGTCGCTTACGACGTCTCCGCACACATTCAGCATCCCGCAGTCGTCCTCCTTATTCAAAGCCATGGCCAAGCCCGCGCACGCAGCAATCCAGGGCGCAGCGCTCGGCGAGTCCGCGATCGTGTTCGTGCCGTCGCGCGGGCAGTGCCGCTCCGTCGCATACGACCTGATCACGCAGTGCGCCTTGGAGCAGGAGACTGCAAAGGGGTATCTCCCCGACGGGGTCTCGCAGGAGCGGCTCGAAGACTACCTCGTCCGCCTGCGCGACACCAGCCTCGTCGACGTTGTCTCGCAGGGCATCGGGTTCTTCCACGAAGGGATCCACAAGCCCGACCGGAACCTCATGCTGGAACTCTACGCGGAAGGCATCGTCCGCGTGCTGATCGTGCCGCGCGACTCGTGTTGGACGCTGCCCGTGCGCGCCGCAGTGGTCGTCGTGATGGGGACACAGTACGCGCATGCCGAGGCGGAGGGCGCGGACCGCCAGCTGCGCGACTACGGGCTGACTGAAATGGCGCGCATGCAGAGCCGCGCGGTGCGCCATTCCGGCGCCGGGCACTTTCACCTGTTCTGCCAGACGGAAGGGAAGGACATGTTCCTCCGGTTCTTGAACGACGGCCTGCCGCTTGAGTCGGCGCTCGTGGGCTCGCCGGAGCTGCGTGCGTGGTATGCGGGGCACGCGCACCTCGACAAGCAGCAGCTCGTCGATGCACTGTCGTTTACCTTCCTTGCGCAGCGAATCGCCACCAACCCGACGTACTACGACTGCGTGTCCAGCTCGCGGGATGAGAACCTCTCGCGGATCGTAGATGATCTCGTGTACTCTGCGCAGCACGCCAGTTAGTCGGTCCTCGGGTGTTTACAGTTGTCTAGAATCTACGGTACAGACGTTTCATTTGATGTAATTCTTCAGTTTCTGCAGGCGCTCCGCAGCTTTTTGGAGGGTGTCAGTGTCCTTGCAGAATGCGAAGCGGGCGTAGGCTTCGCCGATGTTGGCGTGTTCCTCGCAGTAGAACTAGACGGAGCAGCATTTAGACAGATGAACGGGCTAGACCGAATTATGGGGACTGACCTCGCTGACAGGGATGGAAGATACACCTATTTCGAGTGCGATAAACCAGCATGCCCTGCAAAGCTTATGAGTATCATCCTTGATCGACAGGCGACTCGTACTTGAAATCGCGCCCACGGCCCAGAACGCTCGGGGGGAACGGATAATCGTCGGGGAAGTTGACGTTGGATATGTCCTGCATAAGATAAGTGATGGAAGGAAGCCCCGAAGGCGGAGCCCCGTACCAGGAGGATGAAGTAGCTTCCCTCGGGGAGGGTATAGGTCAGCCCGAGCTTGTCGAAGGCCTCCGTGAGGATTGCGCGTCGCGCGGTGTATTCCGCGCGCTGGGTCGCAAAGTAGCCGCGTTCCTCGGCCTGCTCGAGCCCGGCCGCGGCCGCCTCCTGGAGCGGCGAGTTGGTGCAGAAGACAATGCGCGTCGTCGCGGCCAGTGTTGGGCGGATGATGTACGCCGGGCCGATGAGCCAGCCCACACGCCATCCGGTGGCGGCGAATGCCTCTGTGAGCGGGTTAAGCGGGGCATGAATGCACAGGCGGGTTACGTACTGCCGGCGGATCCGACGGTGACGGTGCGGTCCCACATCCCAGGCAGATTGGCTATACGGACGTGCTCCTTGCCGTCGAAGGTGAGGCAGTCGTACTAGGAGAATTGAGGTGCGTAAAATGGCTAAATCGGGGGCCAGGGACACGCACCACCTCGTCCGACATGACGATGAGATTGAACTCCTCGGCGAGGGCAGCAATGCCTTCGAGCTCCTCGCGTGTGAAGACCTTGCCCACGGGGTTGTGCGGAGTGTTGACGATGATCATTTTGGTGCGGGGGGTAATCGCGCGCCTGCACGACGAGATTAAATTGTATTCCATGTGCTGCGGCGATTTGTGCACCTCAACTCTGCGAGATCGATGGTCCATTCGTTGCTGGTCGGCTTCTTGCTGCTTCCGGTGGGCGGGTGGAGGGGCACGTAGACGGGCTTGCCGCCGTTGAAGGTGACGGAGGGCAGGTACTGGTCGAAGAAGGGCTCGAACATGATGACCTCGTCATCCTGCTCGAGGAAGGCGACAAAGACCGAGTACTGGCCTGGGGAGCGTCAGATAGGATTGTAGGCGATGTACGGGGTGTACCTTCGTTGGCGCCGCTCGTGACGAGGATCTCGGTCTCGACATCGAGCTCGCGGTTGAACTGGGGACCATAGTGGTTCTTGATCGCCTGGCGCAGACGCATACGGCCCTTGGGGTGGGAGTAGTGGTTCTGCGCGACGCCCTGGAGAGCCTCATTCGCTGCTTCGGTGACCCATTTCGGGGGGGCAAAGTTCATGTAGCCCTGGCCGAGGTTGATGCAGTCGGCGGGGAGGTTTGCGACACTGGTGCGGGGATGAGAAACGGGGCGATTGGCTGGATGAGTCACAAAACTTGTAGATGGACCAGACGTCCTCTGCGAGGGCACGGCCTTCCTTGAGACGCGAGGAGAAGGGGACAAGATTGGATCGGTCCTGGGGCTTGTGGACGCCGTTGGGGGCAGACATTGCGCGAC
The DNA here is from genome assembly GCA_029204335.1 of Mycena vulgaris. NCBI lineage: Eukaryota > Fungi > Basidiomycota > Agaricomycetes > Agaricales > Mycenaceae > Mycena > Mycena vulgaris. Next base: position 19,194 of record JARGYA010000995.1, read on the forward strand.
GGAGATGGTGGTTGAGAGCAAGCGATGAACGGGGCGCAAATAATCTTGCCAGCATGCCACAAGGCCGAAGAAAAAGCGGGTGATGCTATCAACGATATCAGCGATAACTGTGTACACGGAACGTAGGTCCTGTAAATAAACTATTGCGGCAGAATTGTCCGAGATGGCGCTTGACGGAGAGCGCGTTTGATCATGTGATCCTGAATCGCTATAGCTCTTTCAGGAGTGGACAAGGGCTGGTTATTACAGAGGTTGCTAACTTGTTTTCGGTATCGCCGCGTTGACTCACACAAATCGCTTTGACCGAAAGCGCATGGAGAAAATGTTTGAGCCGGCCCGTCGGGGATCGAAATGTTACAAGTCCGCCATCACTAATTTCCAACTCCGATCCCAGGCTCTGGGATCACGTATCGCGCTTGCAGAAAATTGGATGCACATACAACCAACGATGAGCGGACGCGGCCTGCTGGGTACCATCGACGAGTAAGTCTCTCCCATTTCCACCCAAACCGCTTTACACGTTCCCAGGTCCGCATTGTCCGACGCGCAGCTCTCCTCCTCATCGTCCCCCGCCCGCAGATCCCCCCAGCCCGTGTCCGACGATGAGGACGACGAGGACGAGTTCGTCTACCCCACATCCAACACCCCAAATACCGAGGAATCTCCCCCCGTGCCACCCCCGCAGCACCCCTCGCCAGCCCAGCTCGAGTCACTCTATGCAGCAGCCTCGTCGGGTGACTTGCCACTGCTCAAACGCCTCTTTCGCAACGCGTTGGACGGCGGAAACGTAGAGCCCTTCAGTCTCTCCAACGATGCATCCGGCCGCACGGGATTTACCGCCCTCCACGCCGCCGCCAGCCGCGGCTACCTCGACATTGTCGTCTGGTGTACGTGCCGATCCCGTTGATTCGCGCCCCCCGCTCACTCTTTCGCATCCCAGTGGTCCAGGAGTGCGGCGCAATGCCGGATCTGGAAGACAAGGAGGGCGAGACGGCGCTGCACAAAGCCGCCCTCCACGGCCACTTACCGATCGTCAAATATCTTCTCCCGGACAGAGCCGACGTGAACGCCCGCGACGCCGATGGCTGGACAGCACTTCACAATGCCTGTTCAAAGGTGCCTTGCGTGCTTGTTCCGTTGTATTCCTACTCATATTTTACAAGGGATATCTGGACATTGTCCGGTGGCTCTGCGAGAGCGGCGGCGCGGCAGACGAACACGACGGCGTGCGCGGTGTAGATGCCCGCAGCAAAGGCGGTTGGACACCTTTGAGTGAGTCACGCGATAGACACCAAACCGCGGCTCACAACCTTCAGTGAACGCGTCGTCCAAGGGTCACCTCCCCGTCGTTCTGTACCTTCTCACCAAGCAGTCCGCGAACCCTTTGATCCGGAACAACTGGGGCGAGACCGCCTTTGATGCCGCGGCAGCTGTGTTCGAAGTTTGGATTTGTGAGGTACGCCGTCGCGTTCTCGAACGCGTTTCCGTCTTTCTAGACGCCGTCTGCAGGTCCTACAGAAAGCCGAAGCAGAACGATGGCGCCGAACAACCGAACCCTATAATCCGCTGTCGGTTCACACAACCGTTCCCCTCATCCTGTACGAGAACCAGCGGCTCGACAGCAGGCTCAAGACACTCGCCGTCTCGGGTGGGCGGCCCAAATTCTCCGCATCAGGTCTCGGTAGACAGGGTCGCCGGGCACCATTCCAGCTCCGGCTCCCCAAGGTCGACGAAGAGACGGGCGTTCGCGAGATTGCGACATGGCGGAGTGACGTGCAACTGCCGCTGCTCGACGATCCTTGGAACCTTCCGAAACCCGGGCCAAGTGACCGCCTCTCCGTGGACGCCATCGAGCGGAGCCATTTCTGGCTGTGAGTCTATTTTACCTGCGACCAGCGCGGATGGCTGACGCATCTCACCAGCTCTGACTGGACGCTCGATGTTACGCCCCCGGGGGTCGATGCGGAAGAGGGCTGGCAGTATGCGCATCATTTCGGTGACCCCGATGATCAGTGGACGGCGGAGAAGCCACCGCAGCTCGAGCGCGCGCTGAGTGGGAGCGGAATCGTGGCCTCGGGCTTGGGCGGCTCGTCCTCCTCGCGGCGCAGCTCTGCGGCGTCCTCAAGCCACAGCCGCTCCCCGCTCATGTGGGTGCGCCGCCGCCGGTGGGTGCGCGTGCTGCGCCGCCGGCTGGATATCCCCCCACTCCCCTTCCAGGAGCCTGATGGCGCGATGTACCACCTCGACGCCGACGGCGAGCTAATCCCTTTCGTAGACGAAGCGCGCAGCGACGCCGGCGACGGCGATGGGCAGGAGCTCGGCTCCATGCGCGCGACATTCGTATCGTCCGCGCAGGACTACGTCGCGCGCGCGCGGTATCTGGTGGGTACCCAGTCTGATAGCAGTATGGAATCGGCCGTCGAAGCGCGGCGTGCGATCGCAAAGCTGGAGCGCGGCATTGGGGAGCTTCGGCAGGGATTGTTGGGTTCGTGTCTACATCTCTTAAACCTGCTGTTTTATTTATTCTACGCCTAGGCGACGAGGACACAGAGCGGAAAACGCAGGCGGAAGTGCTGTTGAATGCATACAGCCGTGACCTCGAGCGGCGGCGCCTCGCTGCGGGTGCGCGGGGACTGCTGTTGTCCGAAGCAGGTACTGCCGCGCGTCTACAACAGCTTTTCTTTTACTCAATTCCCATCTGCAGGAGACGAAGATATCGAGGACGACGAGAGCAGCGACGAAGAGTTCCACTATCCTGCCTCTTCGCCGCTGGACACCATCCGGCCGGGCTCAAGGTCGTCCGGATCCACCACCGCTGATTACTTTACGCGGCCGAGCCTTTCACGGGCGCCTACGGATCTGACACCACAGCTCTCCCAGGCTCCGGACTTCCGTGTCCCAACACACGAGGCTCCTCAAAAGGTGCTCGCGCCGCGGTGGTCGCCTACTCCACACCAAATGCACGCACAATGGGAGCGCGACGAAACCGTGCATCAGTGCCGCGATTGTCAGCGCCGTTTCAACTTCCTTACCCGTCGCGTGCGTATTGTCTTTTTTCCCGCGTTCATTTAAACTAAAACTAAATTATTTGGTAGCACGTATGTTTCCGGCTTAGAACTCCCATGATAAACTGATATTGAGCGCTGCATTCCGTAGCATTGTCGGCGCTGCGGGCGTATTTTCTGTGATCGATGCTCCGTGTATCGGGCGCTGCTCGACCCGTCGGATATTGTGCAGGACCCTGCGTTCCCCGACACAACGGCATCTGCGAGCTCGCAACGGGTCTGCTCGTCCTGCCACGACGAGGTGAACGCCAGCGTCCCGAGCAGACTATACGGGCTGCGCGCTACGTCGATGGAGCGCATCGAGGTGGACCAGGAGCGGCTGTCAATCCCGGGCCATCTGTCGAGACGGCAGTCCAGCTCGCAGCTGAGCGACCTCGCTGAGTGAGTTTCCTTCCCCCCACGCCACGATCTGATCTTGGATTTTGACGTTTCTTTCTATAGTTGTCCTGTGTGCAATCGTAATTTGGAGGAGGTCGGCGATGCTACTGAGCAGGAGATCCATGTTAGGAACTGTCTCGAAGGCGGCTCGGGTCCTACGTCGCAGGCACCCAAATATCTTGTTTACCGGCTACCCGCTGAAAGCACACTGATCGGTCTAGAATGTACGTCCCCCGCCCTTCCCACCAGCATATATCGAGACTAATCTTGCGCAGGCGTGATCTGTCTGGAGGAGTTCGCAAAAGGTTAGATTATTTCAAGGCAGCGGTCTGCCTTGGGCTTACTTACCATTTCAGGTTCTATGGTCGCGCGTCTGAGTTGCTTCTGCAGCTTCCATAACAGTACGTGGCCCGTTCCCATCGATCCCCGTGCTTCCTAATAAGCCGACTCACAGCCTGCCTGACGTCTTGGCTTCAACGCGGGAAGAGCTGCCCCATTCATGCGCGCTGAGTGTCACCGCAGGGCCCACGAAAAATGGCCGACGTGGATTTTTTAGTCGAAGAGCCAATATTATGTGTTGCCTGCAGGTGTTACATTATAATTTCGGGAACGGTAAACACTAGTCGTCGTCGCGGGGCTCGTAGAAGGTGCTATACTGACTCGGGAGCTTGCTCGAGTCGATCCGGATGATGCTACCGTAGTCTTCCTCGTCCGGCTCGACTATCAATTGACCTGGGGTGTGTGTCAGTCGGCCACGACGTTGAACAGTCAATTTCGGTCTAAACCTTTTCGGCCGTCGTCCTGATCGTCCTCGAACCACCCCGCCGGATCGTCGTCATCGTCGTAGTCTTCGTCGTCATCTTCAAGGTCGGATTCCGTTGGCTTATGGTTCCTGGTCGGGAGGTCAGTTTGAATTTTGTGCTATCCGAGACGGAGGCAAGACGCACATAAACGCCCACATCCGGGCCTCCCTCTCTTGGCGCGTCAACTGCTCGCCGGGAATGGACATGCCCATCCGCCTCCTCTTCTCCAGGAGACGCTCTTGTCTTTCTTTATCGGCGGCATGTGCGGACTGTTCCAGGCGGATGGCTTCTTGCAGGCTGAGCGAGCCGATTACCGTCCCTCCATTGGCGGGGCCCTAAGATCTGTTATTGAGAACCGGAACGAGGCGGGGAGGGAATAGACATACGAATCTCGTAAGGGCCTTGCGCTTCGCCTCGAGAGTAGGGCTAGTGTGCGGCTCCGGTGGCGGATCCACGTTCATATCGTCTTCGCCCTTGATCGCGGTGTTCTTGAGTCCAGTGTTTATGGACGCTACGCCGACGAGATCAACTAAACAGTAGGATTCAGTAATCGCATTTTCCTCAGCATTACAGTGAGGCCTACCTAACCGTCCTTCTATGGCAGCTTGCTCAGCGGTAACCCGTACGATCCAGGACTCGGCGTCAGCGGACGTTGATTCGCGGCTGACGAGGTCAGACTGGGGGACGACGCGCAAGCGGAGCGGGACATACGGGGTGGAGAGAAGGCGTGTGTTGGTGCTATGCAGATCCTGCAGCTCGCGTAGGGACATTTGGGCTATCGGGGTGCGTTTGGGCTTGGGCGCTGGCCGGAAGCCACTGGGCAGGGTAGTCTTGTGGCGCATCTGGGATGCGCGGGAGGGGGTGTTGCGGGTTGGCGAGGAGGGTTCAGAGGACGTTGGAGAATACATTCGTTTTTGGGCTTCGCGCGCAATTGCTCTCCCTTTTATATCAGCGCGCTAAGCGCTTGCTCCGCTTTGGGCCACCTCTCCCACGCTGCTTTCCCTTGACGAGTCACCTCGTCTTGTTCCCCATACAGAATACAATGTACATATAGCGGATCGCAGTAGGACTACATCTCGGGCATTCTCAGTGCTATTGTACAGCTTCCATTTACATGAACATATCATCCTTGACGAAGGATAATGTTAGAAAGAATCAAACATGCTATGCTTGACGGCGTACCATCCCAGGAGGCATGAATTCGTCGTTGTCTGGATCTCCGGTAGGCCCTCTGCGGGACCGCCTCTGCCACGACCGGGTCCCCTACCTGGGAAAGAGCCCATGGGCCCAATCGGATCAAATCTAGCACCCGGGGGCGCACCCATCGGCGGAAGGAAGCCATCACCGCCCCAAGGTCCTCGGTCGCCGCCCGGACCCCTCTGCCCACTGCCAAAGATGGGATGATTGGGGCCCACAAACATGCCGTCCGCCGTCCCCAGCACCGGGGAAGAGAGACGGAGGCGAAAACGGGTTGGCTGGGAAAGGATCCAAGTCTCGCCTACCGATTTCCAGAGGGCTGCGGGGTCCAAAGTTGGGCGGAAGTTGGTACGGGGTTTCCCCAGGGAAGACGGGAGGAGGCTGACCCCAAGGCTGACCGCGAGGCTTGGGCGGCAGCGGGGGTAGAAGTGGTAGCACTCGCGCTAGCGTTGGAGGTCGACACATCCTCAGTCTCCGTGTAACCCTCTTTACGGAGGCCAGGAACCAGCTTTTGGACGATTTTCCAACTTGAACTGGGGACACGAGATCTGTGACTCGGTTGGACGAGATGAAGCCATGGATTAATGGCGTCGCGTCTGAAAGACTTAGATCATGGGATAGAACGAGGGCGAAACAAAGTCATTAGTGGAGATATCAAGGGACGAGGCCTTGTCACTCTTGGAACAGGTGTTACATGGGGAAGATATAGCTACGCGATGCTCACGTACCTCGAGCGCGATAGCGTTGATGAGTGTGCGGCCCCCAAGTTTGGATACTTTGAGGATAAACTCAAGACTGCTCTGATCGTGTTTGTAGCGGAACCGTAATAGTGACTCGTGTGCCACCTTTGTTCCACTCCTCTGGAAGAACAGGTAAGGATGAGGTGCCAGGAGACGCCTCGTCGATCGCAACGAGACGAAAAGCTAGTGAAGTCATTGCGGCATGAAGAAGGGCGGCGATTCCATCCTGAGACGATGACAAGGTCTTTTTGGACGGGGGAAGTAAGGTAGGTAGCAATGATATGAGCGCAGCAGGGTCAAGGGCGTCGGGGGCCATGGTGAGTACGAATTCGTATGGACAAGACGCGTAAGCGATGGAGAAGATGGTCGTGAACAACACGTCCAAATACTAGATCCTTCTCCCGTTTTCTCATGGCGCGCCGGGATAGATCCATTTCACCAGAGAGCTCCAATAAGCGGGTAAGACCTTCACATCGTTCACCTCGGTCCCCATCGCCAACGAGGCGCAGCACCCAAAGACCCCCCGCAAGCAGGTCTCGGTACGACGACGATAGGTCGAGAGGCTCGGATCGCTACCGTGAGGATAGGTATCGCGACGACAGAAGAAGAGATTCTTACAGGGACGATAGAAGGGACGATCGTCGACGCTCTCGGTCCAGGGAGCGTAGAGCTGCGCAGCCCCCGACTCCCCCACGCCCGGCTGCAGAGCCTGTTCCAACTCCCCCACCGGAGGATGAGAAGATAAGAGCGAGGAAGGAGAAGCTGGAGGCATGGAAGAAGGAGCGCGAGGCAAAGAAGGCCCTCGATGAAGCGAAAGCAAAGGCCCTGGCACTGGCTGGTAAATCGGCCTCAGGTGAGTAACCGGCATTTATTCGTGTTTCCGCGATTTCACAACACTTGATCCATTTGTTTGCAGTTCCCGCTGCCACTCCCGTCACTGGTCAACTCAATCGCGCCGCTCTCGGCGGTCTGGGTCTAAAAGGCCTGCCCCTTAAACCCGAGTTCACCAAGTCTACCAAAGTAAAAGCCGGGGCTTCCATGGATGACTCGGTAGAAACAAAGCGCAAGCTAGAAACTCTGGGTGACATGCCGGCCATCGATATGACAATGGCTGAAGGTGAAGCCAGTGTTGGAGATCTGGAAGTAGACGACGATGACGAGGAGGCCAATAGGATGGACCAGGCTGCAAAAAACAAGGCCAAGGAGGCCATGGACGTGGATGAAGAGGATGAGGTTGATCCTTTGGACGCTTTCATGAGCAACGTCAAGGAAGAGGTCACAAAAGTCAACCTGGAGGACATGAAGAAGGTCGTTGGGGCTCCGGGAGGTCGTTCAAGGATCAGACTTGACGAGCGTATGATCGAGGATGGTTCGGAGGATGTTGCTGATGCAGTCGTCACCGATGAGCTCGACGCAACGGAACTCAACCCAGAAGACATCCTTGCTTTGGCTGCGAAGAAGGCGAAGAAGAAAGAGATGGCCACGGTAGACCATGCTCGTATCAAATACGAACCCTTCCGCAAAGAGTTCTACATCCCGCCTCCCGACATCGCCGCTATGACAGAAGAAGAAGCCGATCTACTCAGACTGGAGCTTGATAGTATCAAAATCCGTGGCTTAGATTGCCCCAAACCTGTAACAAAATGGAGTCATTACGGTCTGCCAGCCAACTGGTACGTGGGTTCTATAAGTTTCGATCTTATCTAGTGCGCTAACCACTGGTTTCTAGTCTCGATGTTATCAAGAGACTAAACTACACCGCCCCTACATCTATCCAGGCCCAAGCAATTCCAGCTATCATGTCGGGTCGCGATGTTATTGGTGTTGCGAAAACGGGTTCTGGAAAGACCATCGCATTCTTGTTGCCTCTGTTCCGGCATATCAAAGATCAGCGTCCATTGGAACAGATGGAGGGACCGATTGCGATTGTGATGACCCCGACGCGTGAACTGGCTGTTCAAATCCATAGGGAGTGCAAACCATTCTTGAAAGTTATGAATTTACGCGTACGTGTTTGAAAACATAATCCAGTTCCTCCTTACTTAATGTTCCTACGTTTCAGGCCGTCTGTGCATATGGGGGCTCTCCAATCAAAGATCAAATCGCTGAGCTGAAGAAAGGAGCTGAGATTATTGTTTGCACCCCCGGCAGGATGATTGATTTGTTGACCGCCAATTCTGGACGTGTCACGAATCTAAAACGCGTTACCTACGTCGTCCTCGACGAAGCCGACCGTATGTTCGACATGGGTTTCGAGCCCCAAGTGATGAAAATCATCAATAACATACGTCCCGACCGTCAGACCGTCCTTTTTTCCGCCACTTTCCCTAAGCAGATGGATGCACTTGCCCGCAAAATTCTGCACAAGCCGCTCGAAATCACCGTCGGCGGCAGATCCGTAGTGGCAGCGGAAATTGAGCAGATCGTGGAGATTCGAGCAGAGGACACCAAGTTCAATCGTCTCCTGGAGATCCTTGGTCAGATGTACAACGAGGACCCTGAATGTCGCACCCTCGTATTCGTGGACCGGCAGGAAGCTGCCGATAATCTTCTGCGCGAATTGATGCGCAAAGGGTATCTCTGCATGTCACTTCATGGCGGCAAGGATCAAGTTGACCGTGACTCGACGATTGCCGACTTCAAGGCCGGCGTGGTACCTATCGTCATCGCCACCTCTGTTGCTGCCCGAGGGTTGGACGTAAAGCAGCTGAGATTGGTTATAAACTACGATGCTCCGAACCACATGGAGGATTACGTTCATCGTGCGGGTCGGACTGGTAGAGCGGGGAATAAAGGCACATGTGTCACCTTCATAACCCCAGACCAGGATAGATATTCAGTCGATATTTATCGCGCAGTTAAAGCCAGCAACGCCCCCGTGTCGAAGGAGCTCGAAGAGTTGGCGAATGGTACGCATGTTTTCCATACCTTCAAGTTCGCCGTTGCTCACTCTCTGTTTTCCCCAGCGTTCCTCGAAAAGCTCAAGAGTGGGAAAGCTCACGCTTCGGGATCTGGCTTCGGTGGCAAAGGTCTCGACCGACTGGACCAGGAGCGCGATCTCAAGGCAAAGGCGGAGCGCAAAGCGTACGGCGAGCCAGATGCTGCAACGGAGGAGAAGGCAACGGCAGCGGAAGAATCTACCGCCAAGGCGACGGCCGCCAGCAGCGATGACATGACTTTCGGCAACTTCAAGGTAGAAATCAAACGTGGTCCTGCTCCAGATTCGTCCAAGGGGCTCTTGGGTGTGTCGGGAGCTATCGCAGCGGCCCGTCGCCTCGTCCAAGCCAAGGAAGAAGAAAGAATTCAGGCTCAAGTGAAGGCGGCTGAGGAAGCAGCTGCGCGTGCTGGGAAAGACACGCCTGCTCACAAACAGGCCCTCAGCGTTGTCGCGAAGCTCAATGCCCAGATGCGGGCGTCGAAGCTTGTCTTGCAATCTGCACTGCAGGCCGAAGACATTAGTGGTCGCAAAGTCAATCCTGACTCGACCGACTTCCACGCAATTATCCCCATCAACGACTATCCGCAGAAGGCAAGGTGGAGGGTTACTAACAAGGAGACCATGGTCCAGGTGCGTTTTTTTCTCTAACCCTCTCGCCTTCGACATCTGATACATTCAAACTGCAGCTTATTGATATGACGGGTGCCTCGGTCACTAACAAAGGTGAGGGGCTTCTACTTGATTTGCAACCGCAAATACTAATTCTTTCCGTCAGGCATATACTACGAGCAAGGGAAAGAGCCTCCGATGGAAGGCCCGCCGAAACTGCATCTCCTCATCGAGTCTAATGAGGAATATAGGGTATTTTTTTTCTTACCATCCCGTTCGCCAGTGTTGCTGACGACTCTTTGCAGGTGGAACAAGCCGTCAGAGAAATCAAACGGCTTCT
>JARGYA010000996.1:0-29143 GCA_029204335.1 Mycena vulgaris
CGCCAGTTACAACACAGTGCACGAGTTCATCCTCGTCGGAGAGGGGCTGCTGGCCTGTCGAAACATCGATTATCGAGAGCCTGGCATGACCCAACCCTGGAAGGAGACACATAAGGGTTTGTGTGGTAAATAGAAACAATTAATTTTCTGCGAACTGACCAACACAAGCATCCGGCGACACATAGACACCATTGGAGTCGGGTCCGCGGTGCTTGATGAGCTCGAGGGAAGCATTGAGCTTGTTCCTCAGGTCGTGAGCGGACGGAGGATCAACCGAGTCTGAATAAAATGCAGATATGAGACCACACATCGGATTGGTGAAGGGCTGATGCTGGGAACGAAATTCCTCTCACCTTTTTATGGGTTATCTGATACAACGATCACACCTCCTGATATCGTTATCATATCAGATAAGATTGTTATCAGCCTGCCGAGCGTACGTGTCCTGTTAAACATCCTCAGCCGAAACGATCCTGAGAGTAAAATTTCGTCTACCAGGATGCGATTGGGCCCGGAATAATGGGATTCACGAGGTCCAGAACCTGCAAATGGTCGAAAGGGAAAAAAGGAAACGAAATTCGCGTCATGGAGTGACAGCGGTTACAAGGATCAGCGGTTACAAGGATCATGGCGAGGCGAACAGCTAAAGCGGAGCAGGGCAATTGACTTGAGGCCCGACAGAACACCGTCCTTACAAATTTCCATCACGTTTACATTTGCCGAAAGCTAATGCACAATACAATGAATCAGAATGAGTACGACATCCAACGCTTATACTATATTGTTTATGACTCTGCGAATTTGTTCCACGTCGGACTGTATACGTATCTCGTCTGCAACCACATATTGTCCACATAACGAAGCCTACGACAGGGAGAACGACCACCGCCAGGTTAGTTCAACTGTGGTAGAAAAGGGCCACAAGGAAGCCCGGCCTGGCAATACGCATGGGCACAATACTCAAGAGATGAGATTGCTGATTCGATCCGGCCAGTATTCGGGAGATACTTTGATTTAATTGGATTTGATTGGTTACAGACAGAGAGGTAGAATAAGAATACAGCGTCGTTGGTGTGGTGCTACAGCATGTTATCGTGTTGTGTACCTGGGACTCATGCATGTAGATGCTTTCCAAATAGCAGGTCATTTTTTTCGCACTCTCAAATTCTCAAAAAAAAAAAAAAATCTTGATATTTGGTCTGACGAGGGAGGGAGACTAACATTAGACGGCGTCCAGTCTCTCACGCTGGCGAGGCTGAAGAGGATAGACCATCAGAGAGCATCATAGCCGTCGCAGTTTTTCCTGATGGCGCATCCAAATTGGGCCGAGCCGCGTTACCGTCGAGCACTCGATACTCGACGGGGCGGCAAGACGCTAAGACGGGATGCGGGACGTATAAAAGGGCTCATGCATTGAGTGAGCATCATCCTATTCCTCCTCCAAGCAGCTCACCATGACCGCTTCCACAGGTCCCGCTTCGACTCTACATCCCGCGAGCAAGGTCGTGCTCGTCATGCTTGCGACGGGCAAGCAAGGCGCAGGCGTCGTTCGCGGTCGGTGCCTCCCCTCCATCTCGTGCACTTCATACTGACAAAAACCCCCGCAGCCCTCGCAGATGCTAACGCCGCCGCACCCGGACGTGCATTCCCTTACACCATCTTCGCGCAAACACGATCCGCTGCCGCGCCCAAGAGCCGAGCCCTTTCCCTGCTCCCCGGCGTCCGCGTGGTGGAGGGCTCCGCAGACGCACCCGCGGCGCTCTTCGCTGCGGCGGGGCGTGTGGACGCTGTCTTCTCCGTGCAGCTGGGGCTCGATAACCCGGGAGGGCTCGCGGGCGAAGCCGCCCAGGCCCGCGCACTCGCGGATGCTGCGGCCGCCCACGGCGTGAAGCACTTTGTGTATTCAGGCGGGAATTTCGGGGGCCGTGAGAAGGGGCCAGGCGTCCCACAGTACGTTTTTTGATTCCCTTGTCGTTTTTTCATCCCTGCCGCTCCCTCTTCTCCGTGTACAGCACTGAAGCTAACCGATGCTTTTTCACCATCCAGCCTAGTAGAAACCAAACGCCTGGCCGAAGACTACCTGCGGAACGCGCACCCGACTCTCCCGGTCACGATCCTCCGCCCCGTAACTTTCATGGACCAGCTGCTGCCGGGCCCCTCTGCCGTCCAGAAAATCACAACCATTATGTTCCTCTCCCAACTCGCGTCCGACACGCGCCTGCAACTCGTCGCCGCCAGCGACGTCGGACGCGTCGCTGCCCTCGTCTTCTCAGACCCAGAGCGGTGGGTAGGACGTGTGGTGGACATCGCGGGCGACGCGCTGACACCGCGCGAGATGGAGGCGGGCTGGCGAAAGGCGCGGAGTGGGGAGATGCGCCCGAGCATGGTGGGCGGGAGCGCGCTGAGCTGGGCGGTCAAGGCCGCGACGCGGGATTTGAGGCTGATGTTCAAGGTGGGCCGCTCCTACTTTCTTTTCTTGCTTTATAATTGACGCCATGGCCCTTTGCGCAGTTCTTCAACGAGGTGGGGTACAACGTGGACATCCCAGCGGCGCGAGAAATTCATCCGGAGATGAAGGATTGGGAGACATTCCTCCGCACTGAGGTGCAGGATGCAGCGTAGTTTTAGCGCATGGATACAAAATGGACTTGAATGATGTACTGCAGCGGACTTTCTCATTGTGTAATCTTAGATAGCATACAACCTTTCCAATACTCTTGCGGCAGGACTGCCTCTCACAAAATAGGACTGGATCCAGACCGCTTACTTGCCTTCCCAATTAATTTGCTGAGCATACGTCGAAGCCGACCCAATTGTGAATACCCCCCCCAAAACCATTGTAATGGCGAGCCTTGTTGTTGATTGGTCGTAATACATGGGATAGAATACAATACCGGTCCGAAACAGTATTTATAGTAACGAGCGACGTATAGCCTTGATGTTGACGTCGACGGGCTCACTTTCGTGAGCGCAACTTGGGCCGGAGGGCGGGCGAGGGGAGGGGCTTTGTGAAATTCCATTGGGTCTTCTGAAAGGGCCTCCTTTTCACGTTGCTGGATTGCCAGTGCAGTGGGGGCGTGAAGGCGCGGAGAGGGTTGAAAGGCGATACGATGACAGGGAGATGCGGGTTGTTGCGCTTCTGTGCAGCCCAAAGCTGAAGGAATGTACGCTCGTTTTGTTGCCACTTCGTCAAAACAGAATGCTCGGAGCCAGTCGATGAGGGACTTGGAGAAGGCGACGAAGGCGGGGGAAGGGGAAGCAGCGGAGGTCGGTGGGCACGGAAGAAGAGGTGCGCGAGGACCCAGCGGGGCAGGCGTGGTCCATACTGTAGGTCCCATACAGCTATGGGGGGAGAGGAAAACAAGCGACAAGTCCCGCTTGTCGTAAAATAGTGGAACGTGACCGAAAGCGCCCTTTTGTTATTCCAGAAATGGGGAATTGAAGCCCCATTCTTTCAAGTTGGCGGCGGCCCTGAAGACTCCAGACTGAAGCATAAGACAGCTGTTAGATCTTAGCGTAATATCGGAGCCTTCAGAGTCCGCGCTGCGATTGACGCTGAGGAGCTGTACAGTTTACGAGTCCCGACACCGAATGGAGCACAGCTGTGGCACAATGGGGATTGCGTGGGTCACTTGAATGACGCGTCACACGCCGGGCTTCTTCCTGCCTCTTCCTGGCCCACATCCTCGTGCCTAGACGATACTGTTATCTTGCTGCGAAATCAAGGAGACGCGAATATCCAGTGCAGCAAAAAACACAATTGACAATATGAAAAACGCGCAAAAGTCAAATAGGCTGGGCTGCCGCGGCAATATCGTCAGCTGTATCCCAACAGCCATGCGGTGGACAGCCCAGCGCGGTCCCATGATTTCAGTTTCCGTCGGTATATTGGAAGGGAATTAAATTGTGATTGGGGCTGCTTACCGAGATGAGACTCATCGTAGGATTCCTCAGGCTCTGAGTCGTACTACTCATCCTCAGAAGCGCAGTAATACGGATCGTCGAGGCTAGTAAAAGCCCCATCACCTCCTTGAATACGTAAGGTAAACTCTCGACTGGCAGGAAGCTGTGAGTATGTGTTGAGTTGTCATTAATTAATATTATCAAGCAAAGCGCGCAAGATGTCAGGAATACGACGTTAAACAGCTTCAGTCCCTCCGTAGCCCCGCTGCAGTATAATTACCACCCCTTGGCATCTGTTGCGGCTGTCCCCCTCGTCAGCCCTCGTCAATTCAAGACCTCTGCTTGTTTCTTTCTCTCCGGGCCCCATTCATGCGTAGGTCTTGTTCGGAGTACCGTTCGCATTTTGACCACCTACAACATCACTTGTCAGGACACTGCCGAGCCCTCTGGGCTACTCTCTTGCTCGGCATTACAACAGCCACTGCTGCCGACTGTCTCAGGAAATTCAAAACCTTACGAGATGCTGGTGGTGACAAAGAAGGGGGAATGGATAATTATGGGCATGGAATCAGCATCGCCAACGCAACTGCGATGAGCTATGCGCTATGCGTCGAAACCTGTGGCTCCGGTCCTTCATTCCGTCCATGGAGCGTTTTCTCCCAACGATTCAGGTTCGCGAGGTTAATATTTATACCTTTTTTCGACGCTGATACAAAGAAATCGGAAGTACATGGCTCCTTCCATTCCTCGCACTCGTTTCGCAACTGCCGTTTGGCGGGAATAGTCGAGTGCGTTCTCAGTGCACTCTTGTTATTCATCGCTGAACAGGGCAATGTGTAGCTCGAGAACATCATGTCCATGATGCTAAACGTGGGATCCCCGACGCTTGGAGCGTACTCTGTCATTCTCACCTTATTGAATGGCTATTGGATTGCTCGGAAGTTCTCGCATATCTCGTATCCCAACGCTCAACACGCAGTTCGGATTCTAACTAGCCTACAGCAAGCCCCACTGAAAGTAACCACAGAAGATGGCCTGCTCGCTTCGCTCATCATCCTGCCCCAAAACAACCCATGGTGGTCCGACCTGATCCTTTGGCTCGACATCAACTACACCCATACCTGGTCTTTCGCCAATGTGGCGTCGATTGGGTGGGTCGTTATCGCGTTTACGCTCACCGTCATCGATTCATTTATGAGTGCACACCTTGCCTTCATTCACCTACGAAGTCTCTGACTTTCTATGCTCAGATATCACGAACAACGCTTCTCCGCCTCTGAACTCAAACGGACTCGCCGTCGCGTTCGCCTGGCTATGGCTCCTCCCGATTGTGATTGCCTGGCTTCAAATCGGACCCCGATGCGACCGCCTCAGCATCCAGCGCGCAGTACGGCACGCGAACGGCCTCGCATTCCTCGCAACCCACGACGGTGACCCAATGCGCGCGGTGTTGTTGTCAAGTCAACATGCCATCTCGGTCCCAAGACGGCATACCCCACTCAGCGCCGATGAGCACCGTAGCTCTCCCATCTACAGCTACGCCCGTTTATTCCGATGGACCGCTGCGGTCGAAGCTGTTCATTCTGCGTTCGACGAAGCATCCTGCCGGGCGGAGAAACATATGCCCGTGGATCCAAACAAGGTATGGGTGCACGGTCCTCGCGATGCCGAGCTCGACGCGGAAAATCGGCGCGGGTCGATGGAGCATGTAGTGAGCTACGCTGGCGTTGATGGAGAACATGCAGTCGGGCGCAGACCGATCTCAACCAGCATCATCTTCAGGATACTGATATCTTCGTTTTCCGCGCTGATTTTAACGTGGGGAACCGTCAGCGCGGCGATCCTGATTCTGTGGTTTACTCCCACCATCGGTGTGTTTCCTAGAGTTCTATTGGACCGACAGCTAACCAGTAATTCCAAGGCCTTTCCTGCCGCTCAGGCAGTTACCTCATCTATGTCTGTCTCTCCACGCTTGTATGGCTGATACTGGTCATCTCAAGCCTCTTGTCTTCCACTGTCTCTCCAAGATCTGAAAACGAGCCAGATTCCCTGCTCTTGGTCCGGGCGGCAATCCTTCTGCGCAGGGTTGGGAAAATGTTGGCCGCCCTAAATTCCGTCTGGATAGTAGTCATATGTCTTTTCCAATTCATTGGTGTCTACGACACCTGCTGGTGCAGTAGCAGCTTCCTCTATCTTGGATCCCGCGCCTACAGCGTGTGGATCTTGACCCCCATGGACATCCAGGCGTTCTGGTATCCTGCGATTGGAGGCACTGTACTAGCGAGGTTTGTTCTTTCACATCTCTGCAGCCTCACGCATTTTTTCTGAATATTGTTCTATTTTAGTGGGGTTGTCGTCGGCTTCATCGCCTTCACTAACGTGCTTCTCGATGCACACATCACTTCTTAGAGCATTTTCTTCGACGGGTATTAGGGTCTTCACGCGACGTTGAACTGTACTATGTATGTAGCTCTAGGTTTCTGCAGGTTTCTTGACTATTTGTACCTCAAATTTCATATCCAATGCACAGAGCCGTCCTCTGGCTACGTATTGGTAAAGTTGGGAGCATTTAAGCCAGCGTAATTTTCCATCCGGCTTGAATCAAGTGAGGTAGGTCTCAGAAAGTCAACTCACAGCCACCGCGGCAAATAAATTGGTTTCTGCCAGTGATCAGCGCTCAACGCTCAGTCTACCTTCACTTCAACAACCTCCAAGATTCCGCATTGCTTCATCTGGCTATCTGTTCGAAGAGAACACCGCTGGATCCAGGCGCCGCGCTCGATCGGAAATCCTTGATCCTTTTTCTGCGACTCGGCCTCAAAGACGTTCTAAGCAATCAACGAATTGCATCTTTCCTTTTAGCTCGCGTCCCTCGTCAGTCGTCCATCTTCTTCACCTGCGCAAATGGGGCTTGTGACGCAAAGCCGCCGCCATTCGATTTACGATATGAAATATCGACTTCCCGGGGGAAACAAAATTTCTTCCCTCGATTCAGAACGCAATTCAGTCGCCGCGGAACTGGATCATAGTGTCTCCCGTGTCTCCCGACCCAATTGTGAATATTTCCCCCCCAACCATTGCAATGGCGAGCCTTGGTAGTAAGAATAACATCCAGCCATTGTTGATGGGTCGCAGTACATGGGATAGAATACAATATCGGTCCTAAACAGTATTTATAGTAACGAGCGACGTATAGCCTTGATGTTGACGTCGACGCTTTCGCGGTATTCTCGCACGGCATTCTCGCGCATTGCACACCACGCTTGGAAGAAGATTAAACATCAACTGGCAACACAGTGAACGAAATGACATACATCGGATATCGAGTCTGCTCAAAGAATCACCGAATGCTGTGAAGACCTTTTGCACGGTCGGCGTCTTCATGAGTTTGCGGTACGGAATCTGCTCCCGAGGACTGACGATCTCTTTCATGCTTTATTTGCGGCGTTAGTGTCCGAAATTCAGAGACGACGGACGACCTCACAAGGCGACGTTAGCGAGATCGATGGCCTTGCGGGCCTCCGCGAACTCCTTTGACCACGCTTGCAGAGCTTGAGCGTTCTACAAGACGTTATTCTATATCTGAAGAGCGGGTTCGTTCAACTGTACCTGCATGATCCGGGGTAGGGCTTCAGCGCGTAGCTTGTACTCCTTCAGTAAATGTGGCCATCAATGGCTGTGGATTAACCTCCACGAATGCGACCCACCGCCTTCAAATCTTCCACCGTTCGGAGGACGGCGACCGGAGGACGCACAGGCCGCGACTCCGTCTTCGCACGCGCAGCAAACCACTCTTGGTCTGCCTGAGAAACAGCACAGACGCGGTAAGTCGGGTATTCTGACTCCATGATCAGTAAAATGAACCTACTGGAAGGGGTACCTTACTCACGGGTCAAGTCGCGCTCGTCGTGTGCGAGCCAGTCGCGGAAGTGGAGGCGCTGTGTCTGACCCATCTGGCGGAGGCCGCGCTTACCTGGGATCGCGCACGACGTGAGGTAGCCGTTGTTGATTTTTCGCGCCTCCGCGTCGTAATGTCTTGCCCAGTGTTAACTTCGAATCTAGAGGGCATAGATTGTTCACGCACCGATGGAGCACGGTTTTGCATTTATCCTGGGTATCGGTGTCAAAAATGGTTGAACTGAAGAAGCGAGTGACCCACGGAGCAGACACGCGTGCGGAGAGCATAGGAGGAGGGAAATCGCGCGGTCCACGTCTTGCACGATTTAACCTGTTGGAGATCAGACTTCGGAGCACACGCGCAGCTTAAATACCAACGATACAGTTTCCGCCGCCAAATAGAAACTGCGCGTATGCAGATTCGGTCCATATGCCAGAAGCATCAACCTGCGGGGGAGGAGGGACTGGCGGGTCCATGTTCTGGCGCGCCTGGTTCCAGCAGCGCGGGTTCTCAGCCAAAATTCGACAGAAACTTCTCGAGAGACGCTGGAATGTGAGGAGTTCCAGCGGTGAAGCTTTCAGCATAATCTGTCCACCAGCCGATGAGGAGATGTTGACGGACGTCAGAAATGTTAAAGGCAGACCTCGAGCCAGAGGTCATCGGAGAGGTTCGCGGCGTCAAGCGGGGAGAGCGTCACATTGAATAGCTTGTATTTAAACGAGACTTCTAGATTCATCGTTGTGGGTGTCGCAGACGGGAGATGGTCGTGTGGTCCAAAGAGACGAGGACGCGTGACGTCACATACACGTGCTTGACGCGCTCTTTCTCCCTCAGCGCGTTGATTCACTCCTCCCCTCGACATTTGAGCTCTGGATTTCTTCTGAGGCGCCTTTTTACTTTCTTTCACATTCCTCTCGATTTTGGAACGGATACGCGCGGATGAGGGAAACCCAAAGTGCGCCATGTGAGCTAGCGGCCTTGAACACGCGCATATTTAGCGTCGCGCTAAACACCGGCATTCCACCCTAAAGAACACGGTGCGTCTACTAGTAAGATTGGATAGGATGTACCTTAATATCTTCAGCTCATCCTCTCCTATCGCCGCCAAGCCCCAAGCAGGACGTGAAACGCCAGAAAAGTTTTCATGCATCCGTTCCAAGTGTGCACTTGGAGGTAGAGGGTCAAGTTTTCGTTGGCGACGCCGGGATGGGTCTGGGTGCGCGCGCGTAGGTGGATCGCAACAGAGGACGGGGTTGGTGAGCACCAGCGGGAACGCGGGTGGTAGCATGAAACCGAAGATACGACGACTTACGGACTTTTCTTTATTCTCTCACCTATTTGTATTCTGGTCATCACTTTCTTGCGCACGATACGCTACTAGTACACAAAGAGTATCATCAATCCCACTGGTAATCCGCATAGAAATGACCTCTATGCTTGCCAAGTACTGACCTCAGGTAGGCCGAATATTCCACTTGCGAGCGCCAGATTCTCGTAGCAATGCAAGTGCTACGCCGCACATGTCAACGCCCGCGAAAATTCGATGTACAAACGGGCGCGTTGGGCATCCGTGTTCTGCACTGAGCAATAGCGGCTTGACTATAACACCCACCCGAAACATCTGGTGCACTGAAAAGAAGCAGGATGTGCTGTTCAAAGGCGGGGAGGTATGACTATCATTCCAATTTTCACAAATGTACATACACAAGATACCCTAGATACGCATGCGGTGTGGTCATGGAATAATCTCTCCGAAGAGAGGAAGGGAGGTGAAAAAATTGGTGATAGCACCACACGAGGCGGGCGTATCCGAAGCGACAGACGATAGGATTCCGATGCTTTGATGCTAGTCGGAGGGGTTAGAGAACATTAGCTCGAATTCTTGAGAGGAGAAACTCACTAATTCGAAAGTCGCGATGGATCCTGGAATACAGCAGCTTGAAATGACGAGGAGTGTGGTGAAGGATCAGAGCAGATCCGGTAGCCGCCATAGCACCTCGCCCAGAAGCTGACAAGGACCCATCGGACCAGAAGGCGGTCTTCGATCCGAAGATCTCAGCCTAGGGAGCATTGAAATGCGATCTGCACGAGTGGATGCGACCCGCGATCCCTCTAACCCAAGGTTTCTATACAGAGCGCCTGGGAAAGAAGCCCGCGACCTCCTCACTCGCCAGTGCTCTCCCTTACGAGGTATCCGATGGCCCGCCGCGACCGCTGGGGGGATTCAGGAGTTAGGGCCGTCCTGTCGTCACCATCTGGGAGAGAAGGAAAGAATCAGCGACACAGGAAGCGGCCACGTACGACGAGCGATTGGTGAAAAGTGCCACAGGAAGGAAGCCACGGGGGTCCAGGTGCGCCAGTCACTCTCCCAAGCGGTAATCGACCGTAGGCTGACAAAAGCAAGACGGGATTCAGGTTCGGGCCGCCTAGTCTTCACGTGTCGAGAACGGTAAGGGCGTTGGAAGCCAGCGATGAATCGGGGGTCTGGTCGTATGAACGAGGGCGGGAAACGGATGAATTGGTGAGCGCCCCGAGGACATGATGGGCGTCGAGCGCAAGAGGGTAAGGATGAATGCCGCGTGATTGCCTGAATTTATACCCCGCTGAGGCTGACATGTCAGTATGACAATATCGTCTGATTAAAATGGAGACCTCCCGGCTCGTCCGAAGGCAGTGAAATTGGCGGGTATGGTGCGGAACTTTTTGGAGTTACTGTGCTCGAGCCGATAGAGACTTACAGAGAAACGTTGTTGAGTACTGTACTTGTTGCTCGAAAACACGTCGGAAGATAATCCTTGAAGGAAGTAGCGAATTTTAGATGGACATGAGGACAGTACTGGTGTACCATAGCCATATAAATGATACACCCTCGCGCATAGATACTGACTAGTCAGGTCGTGGTGATTCTGAAGGCGCGAAAGCGAGAGTCATCAGCAAAACCCGGGCCAGCTACACAGCACTACATAGCAGCTCATAGCTCGTGTAGTGCCCATAGCAGCTGTAGTGAAGGTGGTTTACTTCATAGTGCTCTGTAGTTCAGGGGGTGCGCTCCATAGTGCTCTATAGTTGAATAGGGGCTATTAATTATTGAGAAAAGAAATGGAGAACCTTCAGCCCTTACGATTTGTTATATCCTTAGGTTTAGTCAGTAACTTTGCAAGTCAGATCCTAAGTGTGACTACATTCTAATTCTAATAGTATTTAAAGTTTAAAGTTTAAAGTATTTAATATTTGCCGCCATTCAGAATCGAACACACGACCTCGCGCGAACAAAGATATTTCGAGGTCAGACAAAACAACCGCTAGACTACAGGACCGATATGAGGAGGGGCCTCTCCAGTTATCATATGACCCAGGCATTGTGTTCTGACACTATACCCTTAGATTTTGCTCAAATCTCGTCTTGAACCAATCTTGAACTAATGTTGACCATTGTATGAAAGTCTTTGGGAACATGAACAATATGTGCATGAAAAAAAAAAAAAGATTACACATAATGTTTCCCTTGTGGGTTCACATCAAGTTCAGATTTGAGGAACCTTGAATAAATAACATCCAACCAGGCCAACCCATACACACTGCTGGGCAAACCAGGCTGAGAAAAGTAACAAATTTAATATGCTACTGACTGCCATTAATAGGGCTACATAAATTCCTGATACTACATAACCCCTATTTAGCTATGGAGCGCTACATAGCACCCCTATTCAACTACAGAGCACTATGTAACCCTGGCCAAACTATGTAGCACTATGTAGTACCACCAAAACTATGGAGCACTACAGAGCACTACAGCTATACATGAGGCTACTACAGTGCACTACAGCACCTACAGCCCACTAGGGCAAAAATCAGGTTTTGCTGATGGTTGATGGCACGTGGTCGCGTTGGACAGGCTTGTGGCTGTGTTTCCAAATTCTTTGACGCGTTATCCTCCTCCTCAGAGAATCATCTCCTTCCAAAAACCACCAGGAAGCTTGCTCGAGGGAGGCAAATCGCGCCTGTGAATTTGATAGACTTATTGAGAGTCTGTGGGTATGTCTGTGAATGTCGAAAGTTGAAGGTTGAAGTTGTTGACCAGGCTTGACCTAATTCTAAACAGTGAGGGCAACGTGACGCGAAGCACGCCGCGAGTGGGGCTGGCGACAGGGATCTTTTCGGCGCGCCGAGCGCATGCGAATTCCAGGATCCAATTCCAGCGGGAATAAACATCAATACAGCCTCTTCAAGATCTAAACACTTGCTGCTTATCAATTCTTGCGCTCGCACTCTATGGGCCATCCCGTTCCCCGACGGCATCCGACTCAAGCCCGGATTTGTTTCAGAAACACCTCTTGCAATCTTGGCGCGCATATTCCTTTTCCCCTTTGGCCGGACTGCCGATCCGCATCCACTCAGAGGGGTTTTCCCGACACTTCTTACATCACACGGGACCGGGGACTTGCGGAGGCGGAGGTCCAGACAAACCGATCTTTCACTTTCAGCTTACACCACGCACCTTTAAACGAGCAGGCGCCTCCCCATGAAGCTTGGAAATCACTTCGTCCGGGATCCATAACCTGCAAAGTCGGCCAAGTCAGTACAATATACACGAACCTCTGCGCCACTCCGTTGAAACTTACCTCTGAATCTCTCGCGCCCGTCATTGGAGGCTGCACGGAGCCTGGAGAGGAAGAAGGTCGTCGACGTGGCACGAACCACCTGTGCTGCTGCAAGTGGGGCAGTTACGGCGTGGGGGATGCGTGTCAATGTACATGATGAATGTAACTTACACCTGGTACCCTCATCTGATTGCTTTCTGTCCAGCAGGTGATGCCCCAATAGGGGAAGCGGTGGGGATTTAGCGCCTTCGTGGCAGCTCGTTGGCACGGCTGCGAATTCGTCGTAGACGTAGCACGCTCGCCGCTCATGAGTTTCCGATCGGTGGATCCTCGGATGGAGTCTCATTCCGACTTGGAGCAGGCGGAGAGGAATATGTGCCACCCGTCGATCCTGCGCCTGGTTATTCGTGGGAAGACAAAGCCAGCGAGTACCGAGGTCTCGCGGCGGCATTGAGGGTACAGAGAACTTCCAGTGGGGTTGTCGTCGGAAGTAGAAGATATTTGCGGGCCGAGTCAGTCATCGCGCGCGGCCGGTAGGTTTCCCTTGTTCAGGGCTAGAAACAGAGACTCATTCACAGTTTTTCGGTAGGAGCGGAGGATCCTGTGCCATCGTCGACTGCGGACGGCTCAGCGTCAAGTTTCGAAGAATGGAACCTAGCGAAAGCCAATCTGATCTCATGAGGCTTGTGCTGGACTCGAAGCTACGAAGGCCGCGGGTGTCGACGGTACGGCGGAGGTGCGGTGGATATTTCCAGACGAGGGTGGGAGAAGAGGGAGGGCGAAAAGAAAGGGGGGATTGTGATTAGCCGGCCCGGAAGATCCACGGGCGATCATCGCCCTGCGCTCCCATTCTTGCCTCCATCTCGGCGCGGCCGCGCGATGTTTCGGCTCTCCGTCTCGACCAGCTCGCACAGTACCCTCTGATAGATCCTTTTGCGCGAGCGCGCTTCGACCCTTGGTAGTGATTCGTTCATATGGCTACCACCCTCCCTTCTCCGTGCTCCTGTAGCTCGGAATTCTCCCTGGGAAACCGCCCCGGGGATTCGGCCTCCCATAACTCATTCACCGGAGAAGATCGATTCAGGTTCCCAGCTCGCCCAAAACACGACAAAGAGTCTTCAAGTCCGTACTAACTTTATCTTCTTGCACTTTCACCCTACTGACCCGGAGTTCTAGTCAGATTTTGAGTCAGCTCGCAGACTGGCCGAGCGTACTCCTACAACCGTTTTCGCGTCGCGAACTGTATTCGCGCGATTTCTTTGGATCAGTCTGCCCAATCCTCCGGCTCGTGGTGGGAAAAGAGATCGTAATTGTGGTGCCCCACATCCCGCAGATCTCGCTCCGCGCGCGCAATGCTCACGACGACGAACCCAAATATCGCTACAAGGGCCGCTACGCGGGTCATGCATGTCTCGAAGGCCGCTCGATACGGGCTGGCAGATCGTGGAGGCCCTTGAGCGCCGCAGCGGACGGGTCACTAAGAGACGAGGCGGAGCGGATAGTGCGGCACTGCTGCATATCGAAGCCGTCCTCTTCATCCGCCCCCCACAATACTCCCGCAACATCGCGAAGGCTCGACAACCCTTTAATTTTCAACTCGCCGCTCAGCACCTTCGCCAACCTCGTCAGACTCCAGCTCGCCCATCCTCTCTCTTGTATAAAATCGCGTCCTTCCCCGCGGCGAAGCACTAAAGCCCCCGAGAATGTAAACCCAGCTCCTTCTCACCCCCATCGCCTCTCTCTCCCCAATCATCCCGACCTCAGTACTCCCATCATTCTCGCGATCCTCGCGCCGGACCACTCCGCGACACCGGCGCCCGCGCGCCGCCCACTGCTTCCGGTACTACTCGCTGATCTTGACGGCCGTCGTCAACCACGTTGCGCCGCGCTATCTTGGAACCGTCCGTGTACAGCCTCCCAGGTGCCTCCGCGACGTTCTCATACCCGCGCACCACCCATCGTTGGGACTGGGACGCGTAGCAGCTTTTCTTCGAACGTTTCCGCTCCTGAACCGCGCTCCTCAGACAGAAAGAACCGGAATGCCAGTGGACCTAACACTCTGAAATATACAGCGACGCCGGGGACCATTATTTACTACTATTCACGACGCAGTCAGAATGAATTGAATATATTATGGCTCGTGTCCTACAAAAGATTGCCTAAAATAAATGTATTACAATTCTTAACGTGCTTTGGTCGGCTTGCGCCTTGGCCCAAGCCCCGCGGCGAGGGAGCACGAGGCGTATAGCCTTGCTTGGGAACTACCTACACAGGTGCCTCGGACAACATGCCACACAGGTAAACTACGGCGGTGGGGAGGTGACAAATCGGGCGGGCTGGCGAAGGCTAAGGCGATGAAAACGAGATGGCGGGCGGTCGAGGGCGATGAAACGGGCGGTGCTGGTGGGCGAAAATGCGAAGCTGGGTGAGGGCGATCTGGAACGAATTAGAGATACAGACGCAAAGGAGAGCAACGTTTGCGTACCTGGAACCGGGGTGAACAATGTTCAAGCTACGGATTGGGCCCTGAACCGGGAGGGGACGTTCGAACGTTCGACGGGGGAGCGGTACGAAGACCCGAGCGCGAGGATCTCGCCTGGGGCTCTCCCTCCGAGGTAGCCATTCACAGCCTTCACTAGCTGGAAACCCAATACCGATAAGTAGCAGCAAGCCGAGATGTAAACTATAAAGAGTTAGTGGAACGGAAGGGAAATGGGGACCTGCACTCACGTAGTCGGAGATGGTGGGGGTTGAGAAACAAACGCTTACTCTCTCCCGCGCGCTACACTTGCGTATATCGCGTCTGTGTACCCTCTCCGCCGTCTTTCTCGCCTGAATCCCTCATTCCGCCCTTCCCCGGTCCTCCTCAAGCCAAGCCTCTGCAAAATACGTAAGTTGCTCATTCAAGTCTCCGCAAGTTCAGCAACACTTCGACTCATCCATTGCATCGACAGCCATTTCGAAAATAAACGCCCCAAATCCGGGAATGCGCTCCAGGTTCATTTCTCAACCTCGCGCACCGCTCGTAAAGTTAGAACAAAGCACGCTAAGTGAATTTTTAATATTTGTTCCCCGCTCGTTCGCTGATCAACCCATCGAACTCGAATCTAGGACTTCCTACAAAAAGATTTGAGGGGATGATTGAGGGGGGCTGCGCAGGTTGAATGTTATTAATACCGTCGAACCCCTGTGCTCATTTTTTGTTCCTTGAAAGATACAGTCACCTTTGCGCGCTATCATTTATATCCATACTATACACAAGCTGTCCTGGGGTTTACACCTGGCATGACTTGAGCCAATGAGTTTTAGTTTGAAGGTTGAACGAGATTTGCCGTTACGTAGGATTTACGTTGCAACCAGTCCGATTCGGTACGAGAACCTCCCTGCACCCAAAAGAGGTAATTAATAATCGAAACACGAGGGTAGAGCTCGGCGTCTGGGATGCCTCAATGTGCGGAATTAAAGCCTGGAAAAAACGTGCCATTTGTATAAGTCAACCATAGAAGCCAATGCCGCGCTATACAAGCGACAATTGCAATTCCCCTCCAACGAACTGAATCCCATCGAACAGCGTCTGCCCTTCCAAAAAATCGAGGCGCAGCATAACGAGTTCCTGTGGAGTATCCCGGGCTCCCGTGTCGCGTACACGGCGGTTAAAAGCCTCCACCACGCGTTCCCAATCGTTCAACGGCATTCCGGCTATCTCGCCCCACTTCAACGGCCGCGTAAGGTGCACGTGTATCGCATTCAACACATCGCCAACGGAAAGCGGCCGCCCGTCGGTCCGCTCGACGTGGATGGTTCCCCAGCTTGCAAAACGGGACGCGGCGGTACCGGACAACGCGAGTGCGAGGGATTTCACCAGCGGGCTCGTTGCGAATTGCTCCAGGTGGAACCCCTCGATTAAGGCCTGCGATATGGATCCGTGGCGTTGGATCGCGGTGAGGGGAGAGGTAGCCGCGTCCCAGTCGAGGTGGGGGTGTAGCAGGCTCCGGTGGTGCGTCAGTTGGGGGTTGAGTGCGATGCGGGGTTCGTTCGGGGTATATAGCATCAGCTGTTGCGGGTGAGGGGAAGGGAATATAAAAGGTGGCACTGATATAGAGGGCGATTAGACCCGTCAAGTACGATTAGCTCCCCAACGCACCTGGATAGTACCATGTAAATGTAGGCGGCGAATATTGCTGTCCAGCCATTCGGGAGCTCCGGGAAGACGGGGACTTTCTTGTGCACCAGAACATCGTTGTGGTAGATATTGAGGGCAATCACCAACCTGAGGAGGCGGACTGGATGACGCCCAATGCAGTGTGCGATTTTAGCGCCGCCTCATGGCCGAAGCGGCGCGTGGCAAAGTCTTCTGTGACTCGATCCGGTCGGACGGAACCGCAGACCAGGAAGCTCCTGGTCGAACGTCGGAGATGGAGTGGAGTACCATGTTGAGGCAGGGAGTACTACTGCCATTTACAACGCAATCCTCTGCGACTCGAAAGAGAAAAAAGAAAAACCTGATATTTTGGTTGGCCGTGCAATGCCAGTATTGAATTTCTTGTGCTCCTAAACTTCCAACTACACCAAGGATGCCGCTAAGACAAGAATGACTCCGGCATACGAGTTGGAATAGTACTGCCACAATGGTGAATATAACATTCGCTGCGGATTCAGGGCCTGGAAAGATACGGGGAGCCTGAGACCAGATGTATATTGAGCAATTCTCTAGCTTCAGCCAGACCCAGAGAGCAATGCAAACCAAAAAAGCAGGTGAGAATTGAGGAGAGAGCCAGGCAGATCAGAAGTCCGATGATCTCCGAACACGCGCGAGCACGCGCGCCTCTCTCTTCCTCTCATGCGCCACTTCGACTCGAGACATTTCCCTACCAGCGATTCCCATGCGCAATCGTTCTCCGTATTTAATCGATTCCCGACGGACATAGCACTCGTGGTTTGTGCTCTCTGGAACTTCGTGGTGGGGCGCGAGCAATGAATTTTCTACCTAGATCCTGGAGTTTTGCAGCCCGTTCGATCTTGCGCAGCTAGGACTGGCATCACGAACTCTCCGCGCGTTTGTCACCGCCCACAGGCACCTCTGGGTCGCTGCGCAAGAAAAATTGGCCCGGGGAGACTGTCCCAAGCTTCCCGCACTCCCGGCAGTTAAATCGAGCGGGAACTATTCTCAATGGGCGTATGCGTCATGGTTGTTCGGTGGAGGCCCGTGCACCGTATGTCTTGTGGTCCTCCCTATATCTGGGAACTCATGATGTCAGTGGTGCTCGAAATGGACCGAATCACAGCCTATCAACTTCGTGTTCTCTTTCCGAGCTTGCTCTGTGAGTAGAGAGACTCATAAAATGTGCTGTTTGCTGAGCCATGTTCCCAGTCAACTTGCACATCTCTGCTCTTTGGGTATGGCTTTTTTTCTCAGAGGAAATTTTTTGATAACTCTGTCAACAGCGAGACCAACTTCTATGTGGATAAAGCCAAGAAATATGACGACTTTTTCTGGGGCAAGTGGCTCCCCCGGCTCGAACGTAAACTACCGAACGGGGAGGCGATCCAAGTCTACGTGCTCAGAGCCACCAAAGACGCCGAAAGCGAACGCCAGCAGGCTATCCGTGTCGATTCAGGGAATTCCCACCGCGACCCCAAGGAATTTCCACGCCGGACGGGTAAACAGCTCGATGAGGTGTGTATCAATTGATAATAAGCACTCATCCACCATAGGAATGGAAATTGCGACGAGAATCCCGAACTGCCCTTCTCAAGGTAAGCCTTTTAACCGCTAGGATTCTCGATCTCATGAGCAATAGAACGCATCTGAACTGCAAGACTGGCACAAAATTTACCTGGAGGAGCACATTAAAGTCTCGCACACAAACTATGAATTGTAGGTTCTCTTTTTCGATCCTTGGCTTCCTATTGAGCGAGCACTATCTAGTCTTAGAGGAATTTGTATTACTGAACAAAAGAGGATCCAGGGCGTGATGCGATGCCCAACGATCGCCCGAATCTTCAAGGCTTTCAATCGCGACCTTGAAATGGTCACGCACACCGGTGGGGTCACCTCAGACTTTTCCGAGGATAACAGCCCCTCATTCTACGCAGTCTGGGCCCAACACCGGAAGCTTGTTCTCAAAGAGCTGAAATTTCTGCAGGAAGGTATCTTCCCATCCGGCACGGCTGTCCGGCGCAACGACAAGATCCGATGCTCTTCCTGTCCGCGGCTGGTTCGGTTGACAAACATGGCGGAGCATATCCTGGACGCGTACACACTTTTATTTCCGCACGATTTTCTGCATTTTGACTAACGTGCTACAGACACATGGAACGAGATACGGATCCGAACGCGATTTCACGACCCCGCGAAGCTCGGGAAAAGCACTGTCCAGAATGCCCGAGGTCCACGCGCGTCTACACTGGACGGGGGTTGAAGGATCATCAGTTGAGCAAGTTCGTATATCTACTCCCCTGAGAAACTGTCCCATTCACACCTCAACTCCTCAGACATTCGCGGCCACTTTGTATTTAAATTGGACTGTCCACAATCTAGATTTGTATTTTTTTTTCCCCTACGAGCCACAGTACGACAGGACTTCTGTAACATGTATCCTTGAACAATGACCATACCGGAAGGAAAGAACTGAGTATAAACGTTTCGTGAGCCCAGACGCGTCGCGGGAGCTGGACACGTGCAAGTGACATCGACGCGCTTTTACTTCTTTTCTCCACGCCAAACCTTCAAACAGACTCGGTACTCAGAGACGGCAAATTTGTTCAGGACGCTTCCACCAAAAGGACACTTGTTCAATCGTCATAACTCTCGGATCCTTGGTTACTTCATCCGAGCCTTCATTGCGAAAATCATGGAGAAACCAGCTTCCAAATTCCAACGCCTGTAGACCAACTGTAGACTCTACTATTTAGAGCGCTACTCGATCGACCGAAGTCCTCAGGAAACACATCGATGGTATCTGCATGGTCGATTTAACATATGTCCTATGCTATTCTGATGCTCTTTACAGCCTACGCTTTTGAGGAAGTACGCCGGGCGCGATCTACGAAGGCCCATCCGCCCTACGGCCTACGATTGATTCAAATATTTTCCATGACCTCGCGGATCCAGGCTACTGAAATGTGAAGCTGTACCCCGGCGGTTCGGCTGCTCTCGTTGCGAATTACTTGAAATTGATCTCAAAAACAGCATGGAGCGGATGCCCGAACATTCAACGACGAATAACCTCCTGCCCTCTAAGACCTATTGCGGGGTCCCCGTCGCGAGCTCATACAGGGTCACGGAGTTGGATGCGTCACCTCAGCAGACGTTTTACTGGAGACGACGAATGGGGACGCAGTGGGATGGCCCCGCCCGAAAGAATTCCCATGATAACGTCCTACTCAAATACAGGGACAGGAATGCCTGCACTCGGAATTGGGTGGGTCGCTCTCCTTTCCGCCGATGGGCACGGTCGAGGTACTCACTTGTCCGGTCTTACTTGCTCCCCTCAGACCGTCCGCAGACCCCGACGCACACCTTGCGCGCACCCCAGTTTCTTTGAGCGTTGACCCGGGAGAAGCTTTCGGCCCCGGACCTCGAGGCTCGCCAACGCGACCTCATCATTTATTTTTTGCGTCGGTACGTGCAGTTTTGGTCCACATCGAGGGTTCTGACGGCTGCCGAAAGGGAGGTGATGCAGCAAACAACCTCCACAGTATGGTGCCCTTTCGCACGGAGAGGATGGGCGAGCGCATGATTCAGATTCATGGCGTCTGAATCAGGAGCTGCTGCGGTTTTCACTACGGTGTATGGTCGCCAACAAAGCTCGGAGACCTTCCTGGTACGGTAGCAGCAGTGTGTGCTCCGGGAAGCGTCGAGTTGGAGGTCGAGTTGGCGTTGAAGGGCACAATTTTCAAGATGGTCGCATGCAAAGACATATGGTGGGAGCCGGAGCCGATCGGTCGGCACACGTTGCCGGAAATATCAGCTGCTGCTGCTGCTCCGCATCTTTCCTCTTCCCCACGTCCTTGCTCCCGTCCTCCACCTCCCTCCTCCCCGCGATGGACAATCCCTCCTGGAACGACACTCTTCGCGCTAGCCTCTCCTCCTGTTTTCCGTGTCTCACCCGGGACCCCGCTGACTCAGACACCCAAAACGAGGATGAAGTCCCAGGACCAGAAGCGTCATTCGCAATCCGCCGTGCGCGCGCAGACGAGTTGGAAGGGCTACTCGCGGACGCCCACGACGGTGACGATGCCGCTGACGCAGACGCCATCTCTCTGCACTCGCATCTCGGACCCCGCGGCCGTCGGCGTGCGCCGCCGCGCACGCCCAAGCACATCGCATTCTTCGGCTTCAATCTCTTCGGCAGCGGGCGTGTGAAGCTCCCGGTGGATGATGCGGCTGACCCCCTCCATCGCCCCCCAGCGGGGGCTAACGCTGCGCGGAGCAGGCGAGCCGAAGCATTGGAGAGCACGACGAACCTCCTCTCGCGCGCGGCGCTCGACGCCGGGCCTGAGCAGCTCTCCGGAGAGGACATTGAGCGGCGCGCACGCCGCCGTGCGCGCAAGGAGATGCGCCGCCTCGCCGCCGCCGTGGCGCAGCAGGAGCAGCCACGACCGGACGATTTCGAGGGCTTCCCAGGGAACGGTAGCCCACTCACGCCCTCCGCGCACCGCGGCATCTCCGCGCCCTTCCTCGCCTCCGCGCAAGATGACGAGGACGCCGCGGACCTCGACGGCGCCACGTACGCGCGTCTCGCGCCACGTGGGGGATCCGCAGGTGGCTCGCGCTCCAGCGGGCGCTCCTCCGGCTCGGGCTCTGGGGTGGGGGCGGAGTACGAGCGCGAGCCGAAGAAGACGAAGAAGCGCAGCACGAAGTCAAAGTCGAGCACGACCTCGTCGACGCTGCACTCGCCGCGCGAGGAGGAATTCGGCGCCTTTGCGCTTCCAGAGGGGACTCTGCAGGCCTTCGACGGCTCGCTGGGCGCTGGTGACTTCGATGGGACGCCCGGCGGGTTCGATGGGACACCAGGCGGATTCGATGGTGGATTCGACGGGACGCCTGGCGGATTCGCCGGGGGGTTCGCAAGTGAAGGCTTCGCGCGCGAGGCGCTCCCGAGCCCGGGGCTCTCTGCCGGGCGCGGCTTCGGCTTTGGGGACGGCGGCTCCAACAAGGGACGCGGCCGCGGCGGGTCGTTCTTGGCGAACGCGTAGCTATGTTCCTTGTGTGGATTGAGCGGATGGGGACTATTTATTCCATCTGGACGGTACGGCTGGACAGTTGGTCTGATTTTCATGAGAGTATGGTTACGATTCACCGTTAATGTTATGTATTCAGCTCCTTGTCGCCTTTACTCTCTACGGTGTCTATGAACAACCGGGTCCTTTCCGAACCACGACCACGCGGCTACGCTTCGCCCCTCCGCCCAAATCACGCTCGAGCGATAAGCGAGCAGCGTTCCGCTTGGGAAGGAAGTGGGCGAGGTTGTGAAGCTCCATCTGAACCCATCTCCGATCGCCATTTTGTTATCTTCGTCTTGCCTCTGCGCATTCGTCTGCTTTTTCATCGGATCATCCCCTACCTCATAGTATGCCGACAAACTGCAGCGCCAGTGTGCCATTTCTTAGGTGAAATAATAGGACACTGACCCCGTGCCGCCCTGCCCACGAGCAGCCCATGTTGCACCGTATGATACGGATTCTCGAGACCTACAAGCGCCTTTACAATAACATCGACAAGCGGCAGCCCATGGCCAAATCCGCCAGGTACGTCTCCGCTTTCTTAACTGTTCATATATTTTCAAAAGAACAGCTTTGGATGTCGCCAATGTACCCGTTCCTCCGCGCGCAACGCCGGCTTTGACGACGGTGCGGTGCCTAGAAGCGCATGAGGGATGGATGCCCGATCATTCCAAGCGGCATCTTCGACCCTCGGAGATGAGATGATCTGGACTGAGGGGGACATTGGGAAAATAAAAAAAGATAGACCGGGTTCTAGCTTTGTCCAAGAAGAAAATTCAATTTGTACAGTTAATGGCTAGAAATAAGATCCCACCGAAGAGGGAAAAATAGGGAAAAAATTGGTGGAACATCACACTGCACGAAGCAGATGGATGCCAATGAGACCC
The DNA here is from genome assembly GCA_029204335.1 of Mycena vulgaris. Classification (NCBI taxonomy): domain Eukaryota; kingdom Fungi; phylum Basidiomycota; class Agaricomycetes; order Agaricales; family Mycenaceae; genus Mycena; species Mycena vulgaris. Next base: position 22,518 of record JARGYA010000996.1, read on the forward strand.
CGGCCCAAAACCATAACCCAACACAAGTCCTCCCTGACCCTCTAATCCAACCCGTCGGTGTCGTCGAAGGTGGTGGAGGATCAGAGCAGGAACGGCACCACCCCTAACAAAAATGACACATCTGCGCACAGGTACCAGCCATTCCAAGCAGCGTCTTAGACCTGATACGGAGTGCAGGGGTGCTACGTCCGCCAGCGTCTCGGCCTAAGGAGCATTGCACAGGGGCAATATAAGGTGACTGCGCGAAGGAGGCAGACACGCAGCATCACACGTCCCCAGCTCGCTGAGCCGAAGCTGCTCGCCAGGGAAGGCAATCTACGTGCGCCGCGAACGCCAGCACTCTCCCTTCTGGTATCCAGCCGGCCCGCAAGGCTATGCGGGTTTCAGGTTGGGCCGCCCAGTCGTCACCGTCGGAGTCGCATCGTATCGCAGTCGCGTCGTAGTGGTCGTGGACATCGCTGGTGAGTATAAATCTGCAGCCGAGGAAGAAAATTGAGAACAGCACACTATCTGTGGACAGTCGACTTACCTTGATGACTGCCATATTAGAGGGGTATCAGCATCCTCGAATCGAACGGGAGAGCAAAAAGTGACTTACAACTAACGCGACAACAAATCAAGTTGATGGTGGAAGAGTCAAGGAAGAGTGGTTCGTTTCGCATGATGGAGATTGGGACCAAGAGAAAGTGGGGTGGCTGACAAGTTGACGTTTGCAATTGGCCAAAAACAAACTAAATTCAACCCGCGAAAGCGCGTTCTGGAGAAGGAAAAATGTGGAAATTATATTGTTGAGTTCACTAGTCATGTAATATAGCTGTTCTGACATTTCCAGTTCTCATGAGGGAGTGAACCCGAGTGAGAAGCCCCTTGAAGTTGAACGTTTAAACGGGGTGCACTGCCACTGATGCCTTTCTGCTTCTCGCGTTGTCACTAGTGGCACTGCCTCGAACGTCTCGCACACTCTCCGAGCTCGCGGTTCCTCTCGTTCTTGGACTTGAGTTTCAAATATCACGATTCAGACTCTCGCAGGACAAGTTTAGCGCGACGTCCCTCGAGCCGTCTTCGTCGACGGCGTACTGTACTTCTTGACACAGCGCGACTTTTACCTGGGGCTGTATTTGCAGGCGCTGAAGATGTTGGATCTCGCGCTGGCGCACACGCCCACACTGCCGGAGCTGCACATGTTTAAGGACCGTGCGCTGAAGCGCGCGGAGACCTGTCGGCGGCGCGCGGTTCCTCGATGGGCAGGACCGTTTCCTCAACACGGAGAGTGTGAAATACCGGCTGCGGGCGGGATGGTGGACGATGCGAGCGCGTTGTAATTTGTTTGGGATTTTTAGCAAGGTGGGTCTCACTCGTCCTTGCGACGTGGCCATCCCCGCTGACGATTCCTTGTGTTCAGAAAGGCGATGGGACCTGTGGAACATGCAGTCGATGTGACCTGTAGGAAGTGCAGTCCCGGTTCTGCCTCGTCGAGGAAGCCACACCCACCGGACCGGCGCTGAAAACGTACATGGCCGCGAACGAGGTCTGCTAACATCGCGTTAGGTAGTCTCGCGGTAATGCGCTGACAAGGGACAAGGTTTTTGCCGAGGTGGTGGACGCCCAATATGATTTCCACGGATATTCGCTGCGCAAGTTCACTATTAACGTATACCTCACGTTTGTCGCTCTCTATCCTGGCTCTGCCCTATACTCACCTCCACCTACATAACCTTCTAACCTGGGATGACCGCCTGCGGTCATACCTCGCGTATGTACGTCGAGGCCGCTCCATCTGCTTCGCGGAGCGGACCGCCAAATTGCTCAATTCATTGGCCACGCTGGCGGACACCAATATCGAGGGCTGGACAACTACTTACGACGTTACTGTTCCGGTGAGTCAGAATACTGTTGGCCATCCCCTCTTCTCCGTTGACCCTCGAATCCTATAGAAAAATACCTCAAGCCTCGAAAGTTTTAGTGCGCGCCGCCGCCATCAACGCCATCAACGCCGAGTACCCAGAGCTCCACATACGGCGCGTCGAGTTCCGGCAGACAGATACATACATACATACCCTAATCCCGCCATTAGTTCCTCACATACATGTTTTCCCCGAAGTTTCCCCACTTCTCGAGGCCATTGCGTCGCCGATACTGGCCGAATCGATTTCTAAACTCCTGCGAGACGAGGTCTCATCCGAGCCCCACAATTCTCAGTACCTACGACACCACTGTGCCTCAACACCCGCAATTTTGTACAAATAGTAACGTGTTTCCTTAAATACTAGAGATGTTTCTACGGAATAGAAATGTGCCCTGGTACCCCTCTGAAATATTATGCCCTGGATCTCATTGTCAGTTAGTTGAGTTCGGAGGCAAAATCCTCACCTAAGATTAAATCTCCCACCATTCTACATTGCTTGCTGAGTCCGCCCCTTCCGGCTCCTCTTAACTTTAACGGCGCGCAGTCATTGCTCGGCTTTGGCGAGGAGGCGTTTCTCGTTCCGAATGGCCGCCTCTTTGCGCACCGCCAGCAGGTGGGCTTCCAGTTCAGGTTGAATGTCCGACCAGACTTGGAGCATTCATCAGTCAAATCAAAATGTCGTTCAAGAGAAAAGCTCACCCTCTTCTGTGAGTACTTGAGCCCGATCGACCAAGGGGAGCTGGTCAAATTTGTATCTGGACATGATCTTCAGCTCAGCCCTCCACTGGAGGGACCACAGGCGGTCCCAAATGCTACGTGGCAAAGATAATCAATGGAAGCTCGACCGTCGAAATGCGCAATGAACCTCTTAGCCCGGTCGGCCTTGAGCCGCTGGATGATCCCCGCCTCCCAAACTCTCGATTCCCGAGCATACTATCAAGATATGAGTGGCAGGAATACGAGCATACCCGAGGCGACTTACTGTGCGAAGTACGACCATGGCCTCTCGGCGCTCCGCCACGTACACACCCTTGAGAGCGTCGGATCCCGACTCGAACTCCTTTTGCGCCCGCAAGAAGCTGTTCTTCAGTGCCGCGCATCCGAACGCTATGGAGGTTGTTTGAATCCGAACCAAACATCACGCGTCAATAACGTACGAGTCGGTGGGCGCACGGGGATCAGGTCCCTGATCTTGACCGACACATCCGAGACAAAGTAGGGTGGTTCGTCTTCGTTGAACTCGAAGAGCCTTTAAAGATATTTAGTGGGATTGGATTATACTGTGAATAGCTCGACTCACAGCCGCTTCGAGCACGGCGGGCACAGCCGGACACGAAGGTCCCAGTCGGTCGTTGTATCCCGTGTACACGGCTCGAGACAATGCTTCGGCATGTCAAATAATGAGCCCGTGCAAACAGATATTAGGGACGGACTCACGTGGCATTGGAGGGAGAATGCCAGGTTGGTATACTGTGGCTCAGACATACCCGGAGGGCACTCAGGCAGTCCTTCGATCCGGTTCAGAGCCGCCTGCCATAGCCGCCGGCTGGATTTGCTAAGGAGCTGGCTTCGAAGCTGCGGGGATAATCTCGACAAGTGGAGCAGATCCAGCGGTTGCAGCTCTTCACAGATCTGTAGATATGTAGTTTAAGCTACATGAGCCCATGGGAATTGGTCCCATTACCTCCCAGATGCAGTCGTAGGGGAGGTCCGTGAAGCGCTGGTGGGAACCTTGCTGTGGCTTAGATGAGGCTTGCAGGGAGGACATGTTGGGCTGCAGAGAGTGCACTGTTGGTATGGACAATCATGTACTCCTCGCTGAGATTTACACCAGTGGGCGGGTGGAGATAGGCTTGAGATGGCGGAGAAGGCCCAAAATGACACGAGTCACGGGATCGCTTTGGGAATTACTCGATCCAGATGTTTCATTCAAGACGTTTATAGCGTTGTCCAAGGAGATAATTCATTTTTTACAGCTCACTGGTAGAAATATGATCCCTCCGAAGAGGGACAGAAAGGGAAAAAAATGAATATGGACTAACACGTTGCACGATGCAGATGAATGCCAACGCCAACAGAACCATCCAAAATCTCCCCAACCCTTAACCAGTCGGCGTCGAGAATGGTGGAGGATCAGGCTATATCCGTGGAAGAACGTTCAATCCGGGGAGAAGGCGAAGATGGGAGGGTTCTATGTCGGCTGCAGGACTTGAAGATCTTCAGAAGTATACTCGCGAAGATATGAGGGCCGAATGAACTCAATGGCGAGGAATTGGGATTCATTGTCGTGTCTGGGATTTGGGTCGGCAAGGGAATTTGGATGGGCTCCCGTACGGTAATGCAGGTCGGTGCTCGGAGGTCTAAGGTGTGCGGGAGATGATGGAAGTAAAATGCTGAAGTGGGTAACAGCTTCACGGTTGCGATGGTTTGTGTCGGGCCAAAACAAAATAAGTGAAGGTCGCTCCCAGTGTGGAAAGTTGGCGCGAGAACTTTGCCTTTGCAGTGTATGATAGCTGCGATAAACGGAGGAGGCCACGATCAGACGATCATCCCACCCGCGGCCAGCTAATCCATGAATCCTCCTTTGTTTTTCTCCTCCACCATCCTCCAAGTCTGTTCCTCGTACCACCTGTCTTCTTTAACGCAACGCAGCCCTCAAGTCGTCCGATTCGTTTCTGCGACATGTCATTCATCGAATGGAGGCCTCGGCCCCGAAATATCTCTTCGCGCCTCCTGAAAAAGCTGGGACGAATTTTACTCTGTCTGGCCGTGAAACTAGGAAAGGAAAACCCACCGGCGACTCGCGAGCATGCAGCACGATGACCACGGTGGCGCCATCGAGTTGGAGGGTCGCGCTCTTGCTGCTGCGATTTCAGCATTTTCGTCTGCGAAAGGGGACTGGACAGAGTAAGATCGTGAAAGGTTAGCTAGTTTGATCACGCACAGGTCCAACGCCGTAGCTCCCGCTAACTAGGACAAGGGGTTCTTGCCACGACGATAGTGGTCCCATACGGAGGCCACGATTTGTGCTACGTCTCTCCGGGTATCTTGGCGCGAAAGATTCGAAATCGGAAGGTCGTCAGGTGTGGATTCCGTGATCCAGGTCATAGATATTAACTTGATCTTTGTTTGAAGGTTCTTCCAATACATTGGATGGTGCCATTGAAAGCTCAATGGCGTTGCACGGTCCGTGGTCAATGTGAGACTGGAGGATACATTCCTTGAGATTGAGATATGTCCGACGCGCAGAAGATCGACGGTCTGACCAGAAATACTTGGCTAGGCTTGCAAAAGTGGGCTGGAACCAGTACGGTGCGAGCGCAAGAATTCCGAAGTCCCAAGATCTTCAAAGCTAGTATTTAATATTTCTGACTTGACGTCCACTTGCGCCCGCATCTCAGATGTCCCTGATCTAGCTTTCAGCTCATATTCACTTCATAAAATGGTGAGATTACCTTGTACACAACGCGCGATCTGCAAGTTGAAGCAGTGCTCGAGCCGATTCTTGATTCAAACTCGTTCAATGTGGTAGAACTAATAGGTAGTCTCACGCGTGGGGGAGCCGCAGTCGGTGTCTTGCCATCCAGTTAGAGCTCTGTCGACGGTGGAAGTTTGTGCCAGCTGGTGTTCATCAGTTGGCAATCGTTTGGCAGAACCTCAGCGATGCCATCATATTTTCGCCCTGATCACTCTCTCCTCAACGTTCACGACGTTACCACCGCGGACCACAGGCTGACCACGTCCCTGGCTCTTCGCCGCAGGATCTATACAACCTTAGAAATGTGAGCATCGGTTTTCCAAAGGACCCGCAGGCTTGTTCGTGCACCGTGCACCTCCAAACCTATGTGTGCAGGGTTTCATACCCTCTGCAGCGCTCTATGCAGATCCTCTGGAGCTCTGCGGAAATTAGCTGGATGCATTCGTGCTTCCTAGCTCTCTGGAACTCGGACAATAGTATGCTGGTTCCGCTTCACTTGAGATCGTTGCTTGTTATGTGCCTGCAGACGGTGGCGTGTAATGTAAAGCATCTATCCAAGGAAGAGGTGAGATCACCTTCAAGTTCCTCGCGCTTACCCTGTCCTAATATTACCAACAGTGGACCGCCGACGCCGTTTAGAAGCGGTAGCGACCATCTTAAATGATACTATCCTCCACCGCGGCCCCATCTTCTCGAGCGTTCAGTATTGTACAGCACCTGTTCGATCCTGCCTTCGAATTGGAGGCCTTAACGTTGGAAGACCGCGAGATCAACGCGTCAGTGAACGATGCGTATGTCTTAGCCGCTCCGCGCCACCAACTCGGAGGCAGATTGGACAGCAAGTCTGCAGGATCGACTGTGATGTGCGCAGAACACTGAGTCGCCAGGCTCGAGCTTCAGCTGATCATGGATGGCTGCGCGCTCGTACTGGGAAGGTGTGGGACTCGGGAGAGCGATGAGGAGCTAGCGTTGAGCGATTGTCTTCGGTAAGTTTGTCTCAAGTTCTGGTTTCCTTTTCCTACGCACGCTTCTGACATCTTAGGCAGTACTCGTATCAGCGCATTTTCTTCGGGCCGGACTGTCGAGTTTCCGCGCGCGGCTCGTATGTTCCCCCAGACGCATCGCAAATCTTACGGGCCCGGGGGCTGTCCCACGCATCCTTCACTTTCACGGGATCCACACTACACACCTTGCAACGAGCGGTGTGCCTCGTACGCGCGGCTTGCTATAACCTATAAGACG
>JARGYA010000997.1:0-29004 GCA_029204335.1 Mycena vulgaris
ACATCGTTCTATCCTGTGCGCGCTCCACAGCTTGCGCTCCGTTCTCCACCGCCGTCTACTCTCCGGAGTCGCGCCCTCCCTCCTGACACAGTCCCATCGCCCGCGCTCCCTTCATTTTCCCCTTCCCTGCCATCGTGCCTCGTCCCCTCCGCTGCTTTCGCGTCTCCGCCATCTCTCCTCTCCCTCCCCTGCGCCTTCCCCGCCCATGACATCGTCCTCCCCCTCATTCCCGCCTCCCATCCGCTTCCTCCCCGTCCCGTATTGCCCTTGCCTCTCCTTCTTCTCCGCTTCGTCTCGTCTTTCGTGTTTCTTCCCCGCTCCCTCCGTCCCCCCCATACTTCAACCTCCTGCTCCTGTGTCGCCTCTCCGCCATCTATCCTCCCCGCCACCCCATTCTTTCTCCCCACGTCCGCGTCCCTCCTCCCCGCATCCACACCCCTGATCCCCGCTCCCCGCCCCTCGCGTTCTACCCGCATTCCGTGCTGCCGCGCTTCCTTCCCATGCAGTCTCCTCCCTCGCCCTCACCCCTTCGTGTCTCCCTCATCTCCTCTCTCACCTCACCGCGCTGTCGCTCCTTCATCGCTCCCTCCCCTTTTCCTTCCCCATTCCTTGTCATCTCCCCGCTACCCCCTCCTGTTTTCCCCATTCCCATTCCCCGTCCTCTCCCCACGCCTCCTCCTTTCCCTTTCCCTCTCCTCCGTGTATCCTCGCAGACGCTAACCCCCGACACTCCAAGTGCGCGCTCTCGCCGGCGCCTCCTAGGCGCTTCTTCTTGTTTTTGGCGCCGTCATGTCTTCCTGCGCTTGCCGCGGTGCGGACATGGAGGCACGGCGCGCGGGCGTGTAGAACGGGGCGGACGCGGAGAGGGTGGAGAGCTTGAAAAGGGGAGCGTCGCCCGCGCTCCTTTTTGATTTTGACGCTCGAATCTTCATGCGCGCGGCGGTGGTGCGGCCGCCGGGCTTGAAGAGCAGGACGGGCGCGGATGCTGCGCCATGTCGTGCCCATGCTCGCGGGCGTGCAGGAGGGGCAGCGTGCGGATGCGCGCGAATGCGGACGTGATGCAGCGCACGCGATTTGGGGCCCATGCAGACCGGGCGCGTGCGGATGTGAAGCCGAAGCGAGGCGCGTGCGCACACCGGTGAAGGAGGCGCAGGCGTGAAGTGCGTGCGCTGTGGACGCGGGCGTGCCTGGCGGCGGAGGCAGATACTACGCGGCGGTGGGGAAGGCGCATGCTGCGCGGCGGCGGTGACGGCGTTCCACAAGCGGCGGCGCTGGAGGTGTGGATGCCAGGCCGTTTTCACGAGCGTTGAGCCATGAGACGCGCGTCGTGGAGTGGAGGCGCGCACCGACTGTGACTGCGGGTGGAGGTGGATACAGTGGAGGCGGGTGCGCAGCGCGCGCGGGTGGTGTGGGGATCCTCGGCGGCTGCAGTGCGCGGATGCAGCTCGCATTGCGGATGGCGCTGCTGCCAGCGGGCGTGACGTGGATGTGGGCATGTTTACGAGCGGAGGCGTGACGGCGCGCGTTTGGATGGTGCCACTAGTACTGCCCGCGAGCGCGTGGGGCGGGCGTGTACATATTATGCGGGGCGCTATGGAGGCGTTACTCGTGCGAATGTGCACGTTCTGGGGGGCGTGATTCGGACAGTGTGGGGCACATGCGCGATGCGTGTGCGGCGTGTGGTCGCAAGCGGGCGGGGAGATATGATGCGGGCTGTGTGCAGTGTCGTCGACCTTGGGCGAGGCGATGTGTATGTGTGCGAGGGATGGAAGGACCGGGGGATGGTGCGCCCTACGGAATGATGGGATATTCGCGTCGAACGACCAGCGCCATCCGACTCCCGCCTGCGATCTCTACTCGTCATCTTTTGTCGACAGTCTTATTACTCGAATGAAAAATCAAAGAAAAAAAAAAGGTTCACATATGCTCGGATGAAAACAAGCTCCGCAGGGGCTCCCTCCACGAAGCGCTAGAGGCTGAAACGTTGCAGTCCGGCGACACTTGGAGAGATTGAGCTGACGCGTCGTGTCACGGCACGTGCTAGTGCGTCTGTGTGATCTTAAGATTCTCGACTCTTTCCGGTTGACGTTAAAGACGGCGTCGCGAGGTCCCAAGAGCGACACAGGCTACATGTATGTCTATTTGACGAATTACAGCTTCCCCAACGCTGACGGAAAGTGATCTTAAATTTTCCGAGTCTTTGCTTTTCATTGCATTGCCGGGCTCTGGTGAGTCGGAACGGATCCATCGCTTGCGCGCTCACAATGTGAGTGCGTAGATAAATGGTCCCGCTCGATGAAAGGCCCCTATTAGCCTCCCGAGGGCACGATAAGTAGTCATTCGAGGCTTAGTATCGGGTGTTTTAAAATAATGCTTAAATCCCTGTGAGCAGTTGACGCCAACCACTCGATCTTGTACGTCCTCGAAATAAATGGGTTTTCATCTCCACAGGTCTGCTTTACCTCCTTACGGGAGATTACGGACAGGAACTCGTGTGTAGCCGTCTCCCTCCTCTCGTTCTTCGAATGGATTTATCTACCTCCCGATAGAAAAAGCGGCGGTGATGGAATTGGGTGTGTGCATCATTGTTCTTTCCTGACGAGCCATGTTGAATTTGTTTCGCAGTGAGAATAAATATATCGTGGTCTGCACCAAGTCTGCGGTTATTCAATGCACATTTTGAGAGAAGTTCAAACGTCCGCTGTTCCGATGCAATAGATGTGGTAAGCGATAGTCTTCAGAGTTCAGGACACCCAGCGACGTTCAGTTTATTTGCTTTGGTATGATTGCCCCCGGGGCAATCATACGAGAGCCGAGCGGACACCATCGATTGCGGAGTCTTGAGTAGATTTAAGATATTAATAGATCAAATGAACATAGAAATTGAGGGCATAGACACATGATGTGTGATCAACGCGGGCGAGGTTACGAACAGCACAGATTCATTGAATCATTCCATCAAAAGTAGATAAATATCTCAGGCTTCAGCGGCTCAAAAACAAATCCATAAACTTCGCTCATTAACTCAGTCACCCCCATCTCGTTGACCGCGATCACCGTCTTCCGCTTATATTCCGCGCGGTGGTGTGCGAGGCGCTCTGCGACCTTCCAGCGCCGATCTCGAAGACTCTCGAGAGGGACAAGCGGCTCGCTCTTGACGCCGTCGGACCCAGTGTTCGCCCGAAGGGCGAAGGCCTTCGGACCTTGAAGGCCTTCGGAAGGCCTTCGTGAAGGCCTTCAAAATTTTCGGCTGAGAGTTGCGCCATTCGGAAGGCCTTCAGGAATTATGTGTGCATTATGTAATTTTTAATTTTCACTCCGCACACTGCTACCTTCCTTTATGATGAACTCTCTGCAGGATTACTTTTATAAAGGGCGAATGCAGAATGGGACCCACTTTAAATTTTACTGTAAGGTGTGCGTCAAAAAGCATATGGAAAGTGTTGGTGCACCGATGTCGGACCTCGTGACATGAGGGCAGGCATATGGAAGGCTTGCAGATGCAATGGAGGCTGCCATCCCCGACGATGGAGCAAGAGAAAAAGATTCAGACGAGGAGTTTCATGCTTAATTTATTCCGTTGGACTTGTGCAACGCGGCGGTAGCCAGCGTGGGAAAGATCAATGAAGGCCTTCGGCTGGCCTTAAGCTGAAGGCCTTCACCTTCTGAAGGCCTTCAAGATCCTGGGAACCCGTCCGAAGGCCTTCGGGGCGAACACTGGTCGGACCAACGTGGCTGTCAGATGTGTGTCAGTCCGAATGGAGAAGTTCTCATAATACAGGGCAAAGAGCTTCCGTGAAGGACGATTCACGAGAACTAGCAGGAAGGATTAGGTTGAATAGGGATGAACCAAATAGGAAGGAATGAAATACAGGGGACCCGACTGCACTTCCCTCATTCTAAAACCTGGGTAGGATCATGGCAGATCATGGCTATGCACCCGAGGAAAATCAATCAGCTACCTGTCAAGAGTCAAGCGCCCATTCAGCGCCTATGCACCATATAAAGCGGCGTGTTCGCAGCCATTTGATCCTTCCTCTCTTTGCTGGGTTCTAAAAATGGATATGGATATTGAAGCTGTGAGTGCTGGTGTTCACGTGTTAGATGGCACTGATAGGGGACCAAGGGACAGAGCTCTGTTCCTGGCACTGTTGCTGAATGTGGAACAGACAAATTCAAAAGCAGCTCTGTAAGTTTACGAAATTTGTTGATTAGTCAGTGCAGGGCTGAAGTTTTCCCAGATCCCAGAGGAACTAGGAATAGAGGACCTGCAAGAATTGATAGATCAGACACCACGAGAAGACCTGGAGCTTCCTAGATATCAGCAAATACTGGGAGTGGCTTTGATAATCAGATATCAGAACGAAGGAAACCCCACCGATCTGCAAATTGCAGTAAAGAATTTGCAAGAAGCAGTAGGACTTACCCCAGAAGGAAACCCTGAGAGGGCAGGCCGTCTTCAAAGCCTTGCACGGGCTTTTGGCAATAGATACCGAAGGTTCGGTGATCTGAAGGATCTTGAGGCCGCGATGCTGGCAGACCAGGAAGCAGTACAGCTCACCCCAGAAGCACACCTCGAAAGGCCAGGCCGTCTCCAAAGCCTTGCAGTGTCTTTTGGGGACAGATACCAAAGGCTGGGCAACCTAAGTGATCTTGAGGCGGCATTGCAGGCTGACCAGGAGGCAGTTAGGCTCACTCCAGAAGGACATCCTGAAAGGGCAGAACATCTTCTAGGGCTTGCAACATCCTTTGGGAATAGATACCGAAGGCTGGGTGACCTGAGTGATCTTGAGGCCGCATTGCAGGCTGACCAGGGAGCAGTACAGCTTACCCCAAAAGGGCACCCTGACAGGGCAGACCGACTTCGAGGGCTTGCAACATCCTTTGGGACTAGATACCAGAGGCTGGGGGATCTGGGTGATCTTGAGGCTGCACTGCAGACTAACCAGGAAGCAGTAGGGCTCACCCCAGAAGGACACCCTGAAAGGCCAGACTGTCTTCAAAACCTTGCAGTATCCTTCAAGGATCGATACCGAAGGCTGGGTGACCCAAGTGATCTCGAGGCTGCATTGCAGGCTGACCAGGAAGCAGTAGGGCTCACCCCAGAAGGGCACCCAGAGAGGGCAGACCGCCTCAAAAGCCTTGCTGGGTCCTTGACATATAGATACCGAAGGCTGGGTGACCTGAGTGATCTTGACCGTGCATTGCAGGCTGACCAGGAAGCAGTAGGCCTCACCACAGAAGGGCACCCTGACAGGGCGGCTGATCTTCAAAACCTTGCAGTGTCTCTTGGGGCCAGATACCAAAGGCTGGGCGACCTGAGTGATCTCGAGGCTGCCTTGCACATGAATCAGGAGGCAGTAAGGCTGACCCCAGAAGGGCACCCTGAAAGGCCAGGTCGCCTTCGAGGGCTTTCAGTGTCATTTGCCGAGCGATACCAAAGGCTGGGTGACATGAATGATCTTGAGGCTGCATTGCAAGCTGACCAGGAAGCAGTAGGGCTCACCCCAGAAGGGCACCCTGAAAGGCCAAGCCATCTCCAAAACCTCGCAGTATCCTTCAAGGCGCGATACCAGAGGCTGGGTGATTTGAGTGATCTCGAAGCTGCATTGCAGGCTGATCAGGAAGCAATGGGGCTCACCCCAGAAGGGCACCCTGACAGAGCAGGCTGTCTTCAAAACCTTGCAACATCCTTCAGCAATAGATACACAAGGCTGGGGAATCTAAGTGATCTCAAGACTGCATTGCAGGCAAATGAGGAAGCAGTACAGCTTACTCCAGGAGGGCACCCTGACAGAGCAGGTCGTCTTCAAAACCTTGCGGCGTCCTTCAGGAATCGATACCAGAGGCTGGGGAATCTGAGTGATCTCGAAGCTGCATTGCAGGCAAATGAGGAAGCAGTAGGGCTGACCCCAAAAGGGCACCCTGGAAGGCCAGCTCGTCTTCAAAACCTTGCAGTGTTTTTCGCGGATAGGTACAAACAGCTGGGAAATCTCAGTGATCTCGAGGCTGCATTGCAGGCTGACCAGGAAGCAGTACAGCTTACTCCACGAGGGCACTCTGACCGGGCAGGCCGTCTTCAAAACCTTGCCGTTGGATTCACGCGCAAGTATCAGAAGTTTGGCAGGCCAGATGATCTCAGAAACATACATACCAATTATGCACTGTCTTTCCAAATGCCCAGTTCAGCTCCACAGAAATGCTGGATTGCAGCCCTTCGCTGGGCCTCTGTTTCACAGGAATTCCACTCGGCACACGAGCTGACTGCATACTCCAATGCCTTTAGGCTGCTCCCTGACATCCTCTGGGTCGGCAACCTCCTCACCGTACGGCATGAAGCCACCCACCGACTTGGAATTGGACAAGCCACTTCATCTGCTGCAAGGGCCTTCATAGCTCACTCTCAATATTCCTTCGCTGTGGAAATCATAGAACAGGCAGTGGGAATCACATTTCAGCAAATGCTCCAGTTGAAGACAGATATGCATGGCCTTCCATCTTCCCAAGCACAGAAGTTACAATTACTCTCTGCAGAATTGTACAGTGGTACATCCTCTAATCCACAAGATGTTGCCAACCAACGTCAAAAGATACTTGATGATATTCGCCAGGGGCCAGGTCTCGAACATTTTCTGCTTCCACAACCATACAAGGCCCTTTCCCGTGCATCCCAAGGAGGGCCTGTGGTTATCCTGAATAGTCACAAGAATTGCTGTGATGGAATCATGATTCTCACGCCAGCTTCAGATCCAGTACATTTTTTTCTCCCAAATGTGACACTAGCCGTGTTGAAATCGCAACAAGAAACTCTCAGACAGCTCCTTATTCGCAGCAATGTCAGAACACGAGAAGAATCTGCATCAACCAGACTCTTTGGGAGATGTGAGCTGTTTGAATCAAAAACACTGGAAGAGTGTTTCACAGATTTATTGGCTTGGCTGTACATCAATGTTGTTGCCCCTGTCTATCAGGTTTTAGAATCAGTCAGTGTGAATCCATCTCCGGTTACCTACCCTCACTGACTTCCCACCCTTATGTAGCATAGCATTCAGAATGGTCGGTTGTGGTGGTTACCAACTGGTGCATTCACAGGACTGCCTCTTCATGCATGCTCTCCTACCAATGAGTTCATCCATTCATATACAGCAACACTAGGATCTCTTCTGGATGCATATTCCAAGAGGTCATCCAATCAACCCAAAGTCGGTGTTGTTGGAGTAACACATACCAGCAGTGGAGTAAACCATCTTCCAGGAGTGGAACAGGAGGTCAAAAAAATCATGTCCATCATCAAAGGATCTCCTGTGAAGTGCCTTCAAGGGCCGCAAGCAACACCAGATGCTGTAAAGCTCCAATTACAGGATTGCTCTTGGGTTCATTTGGCATGCCATGGGACACAAGATTTACGTGAACCAACAAAAAGTCGTCTCCTACTCTATCAAGGGACCTTGGAGTTAGAAACAATTCTTCGCATGGATCTCTCAACTGCAGAGTTTGTGTTTCTTGCTGCATGTCAGACAGCCATGGGGGATTCTCAACTCGTAAATGAATCCTTCCATCTGGGAGGAGGATTCATTGCAGCTGGTTTCCGAAGTGCCATTGGGACGCTGTGGTCGATGAATGATCGGGATGGACCACTGGTGGCAGAGAAGGTTTACTCTCATCTGTTTCGAGAGGGTAGGCAGCCTCAGGCAAGTGATACAGCTGAGGCACTGCAGCTTGCAGTGGAAGAATTGAAGGCTCAGAAAGTTCCTTATGAACGGTGGATACCATTCATTCACATGGGGATCTAAGATATACCATACTCCTGTTCAACCAGGCTGTACTGTGCTCCCATTCAACCGGGGGATGTAAATTTGTAAATTATTTTTCTTCGCACTCTGCCATTTCAATGTCATTTTTTACTCTAACCTTATAGACAGCTACTTGGTAGCATAGCAGTAAAGGATGGTGAACTTCTGAGCTCCTCAATAACCAAAAAGGTCAGCCCAGATGATGGCCACGCACAGTCTGAAAGACCGACACCTTCAGAGTGGAGAAATGCTTCAAGGGTCCAGTCACCACTTCTTGCTCGAGTCTGTTGAATATCTTGAGATCCAAAGTGCATTGCGGTGTTGGCATATGGAAATCAGTGCCTGCAAGCGCAAACTGACTCTGTCAAGTCTCCGCAAGGATGTGTCAGTTTTCATCGACAAAACATTCATTTAACCCAAGCTACTCCGACCGGCTCTCGGAACACTTTTGCCCATAGTTGATCCCGTCGGCTTTCTCCGACCACCAATAGTCACGAAGGCGAACCTCCCAGTGTCTCTCGGACGATGTCTTCCAGGGATAATTTAACTCTACAACTCCTGCATTCCGAGTTCGATGGCGGCATATTTGAGCTCCACTTCGCATGCATTCAAGTTTCTTTAGTGAGGCTGATTTAATTCCGCCCAAATTTCCTCCATTTGAGCAGCCGACACATAATATCGTGAACTTAAAGGTCAGATTCTACAGCCCCCTCAAAAACTGAGGATCTGCCCTTGCGTTGGTTGGAACTAGATCATCGTCCTGAAGCTCACCGATACAGATCTCTAAATTCTGGACCAGATACACCATGCATTATGTCTATCAAATATCACCTTTCTACCGCAACCGGGGATCCAAGCCCTACTCTGGAGCCCTGCTACCTCGGGAGAATAGCCTACGTGCGTTGCACGCCACAATCCCCTCCTGCACTGACGATCCTTGAACATTCCAGATCATTAGAGTGCATTTCACAGCATCGTCGTACCACGTGGAGGCCGGGGCAGGAGACATACATTGCGTTAGCAGGCGCCGGGCGGGGAGGGGAGTGTATTTACGTACGGTCTTTGGAATCGATGGGGCGGAGAAGGGCCTGGATTGGCCGCGGCGGCGGGTCTGTGTTTGCACGGGAGCAAGGGGGATGAATGGGAGCGGGTGGAAGCGGAGTGGGAAACAGAGTATGGATGCAAAATATGCTCAATTTTGCCGATGCGAGAGGATGGACAAATAAAATCGCAGCATCCACAAGTGAGATGTCATCAGCGGGCTCCGAGATTGGATGAATCTGGGAGGATGTAATTATAGCTCGCGAGGTCTCGGAATCTAGCTAAAGACAGTTTAAAGTAAGTAAATTAAATGCACGAGTGGAAATAGGATTTCGCACCCACGCTCGCGGCTCGGTGGCTTCCAGGGGCCATTGATACGGATGTGAATTTACTTCGCTTTGGCGTCGTTGAATTTTGTGAGCCCTTCCAGCGGGAAGAACCTAGTACTAGCCTGGAGATATGTCAGCCGTGTCAAATTCCACTCGGGAGATGTAAATATAACGCGGAAACAGCTTAAGGGGACTGAGCACTTACTTACAGATGGCGACGACATCTGGAAACACATTTTTCTTTGATAGATGGGCGGCCCACGTGGTAGGGTGGCGGCATCGGGATAGAGCCCGATAGAGCCGAGATTTCTCCATAGACCCTGATAGCTTCGCATCATCTGCATAGACATGCGCGCTCTTTGTAGTTCCCGTTCTCCTACTCCACTCTATATTCCCTTTCCTCCGCCACTTCTCCCTGATCTTCCCGCGTAGTTGTCCGGTGATTGATAAAAGTCGTACGATTTTTGCTAAGTCACCTCCCATCATTCTTTCCTCTCCCCACCATCCTCTCTCCCGCTACCTCTTCTCCCCCCTTCCTGCTTCACGGTCCAGTGTTGGCATTAAGGGTTAAGGGTTAAGTTAAGTTAAGACTTAGTAAGCCCTTAATATTAAGTCTTAACATCAGTCTCGGCCGATGTTAAGCCTTAACTAAGTCTTAATGATGGCATTACATAATTTTTTCGCTCGCTGTCGCACATCATGCCGCCCACCAGGGGGCCTCTCTAGACCGTCTTCTACCCCGGAAAAAAGCACAACTTGTCCCATCATGACGCATACTGTCGGCGCTGCAGTGAGCTCCATCACCCGGCATCTGCGCCCGTTTTAATCGACGATAGAGATGAAGACAGGAAATGTCCGGTCGCGTGCGGTGTTGATCAATTCCACCCGTTCCTGGCGCAAGGCTCATCGGAAATGGATGGTTGGGGCATGCGAACTTCCAGACGATGGTGAAGCACTCACGGAGCTAACTACGCGCATGGGACCGGCAACCACCCAAGTTTTTCCCTCGGCCGTTATCGAAGCTCTTTGGAGGGGTAATCAAGCGCCCTTTTCAGCCACCCACACGGCGTCGGTTTACCAGGGAAGAACTGATGATGGAATTTTTGGCAGCTGAACATTTGGACGAGGAGCCCGATGACGGGGAAATGGAAGGCTCGAGCGACGACTAT
The DNA here is from genome assembly GCA_029204335.1 of Mycena vulgaris. Taxonomy (NCBI): domain Eukaryota; kingdom Fungi; phylum Basidiomycota; class Agaricomycetes; order Agaricales; family Mycenaceae; genus Mycena; species Mycena vulgaris. The sequence continues at coordinate 10,333 of JARGYA010000997.1, forward strand.
GAAGACTGATACCGTAGAGTAGCAATAGAAAAAAATGGCCTACCCTTAACTTAAGTCTTAATATACCCTTAATATTAAGACATTATTAAGACTTAAGGCTTTAAGAACAAAATTTACCCTTATTAACCCCTTAAGTTCCAACACTGGCTTCACCTGCCCGAGCCCAGCTTCCATCTGCTACTGTCTCACTCATCAAGAGAGAGCTCCTCAAGCTTCTCCAGGCTCAATTGTAACCTTTCCTCGTGCACTGACAAAACTGCCGTCCATTTCATCAAGCTTGCCAGCCAAAAATCTTTCAAATGGCCCTACTCTGTCTCCTTTTATCCTCTTCAAGATGATTACTCCCATCAATATGCACGAGTCCGACGCGATGTGCGCTCCTTTGTCTCAAGATCTTGTCCATACGCTGAGCTGCCCCCGATCGTCGGCGTTGGCTGCATCACCTGAGGTTGCCATCGTGATTCAGTCTGATTTGGTATGAACAATATTTTACACTCCTATCTTTTACACTCCCATGTTGTACATACTACCCAACGACACACATTCTACCTTCCCTGATTTGTGAGCTGTGTAGTAAATGAGGAGGAGGAGGAATATTCAATAAACTGGAATAAAAGCGCCCACCCGAAGCGGCTGGGCATCATGATTACCAGGTATCTAGGTAAACCCCGGGATCTATGGATGCTCTATAGGTGTTCTACGGTAGGAAACACTATCTATACGGACTTCGATAGAAGGGGGGGGGGGGGGGGGGGGTGCCTATGGCTCTACGGCTCTACTGGAGCCTATCACGAACTATGTAGCGACTGGGTGTTTTCCAGAAGGAGAATCGTGTAGAATGCGAAGATAATCGTTTGGGATCCCCAGGGCTGGAGTTTACGACTGGAGGGAGGGATTTCACCGGGGATCGGCGGGATTTTGAACTTTGAAGCGGTGGAAATGAAGCGAAGGAAGCCGTGGAAGCGATATCGATTCAGGAGAAGCCGGAGAAGGCCAGTGGTGGTTGAGGTCTTAGGTGATGATTCCTTGAGGGGTGAAGGCTGAGCACTGAACCGCAAGGCGAGGCGATTGCGCACAGCAAAAAAGAAAGAGACACGTCGAGTCTCGACACCGGTACTCGGGCGAGCGGGGATGCATGTGACACAGGACCAAATAAACCAAATACACGATCCGACGCAGGGGCGGAGAATCCCCTTGTGCAGTCTTCCTGCTGTGTCCCAAGTGTTCTGTGGAGCAAGTTGGGAGTTGAGAGTCGACCAAGAATTTATTAGGTGTGGGTGCGGGTGCGGGTGCGGGTGCGAGTGAGTTCTCATTCAGTAGGGCTTGAAGCTAGTAGGGCTGTTCGCCGTGCCGTGACGGCCACGGCCGTGGAATCGACGGCTTTTACACGGCACGGCCGTCTCAAGCACGGCCCGTGAGATGAAGCTCAAACTTTTGGACGGGACGGCACGGTCCACGGCACGGCCGTAAACGGCTACACGGGTTGGCACGGTTGGGAAAAATCGTTAGAACGGTGTTTACAACATTTTTAGTTAACCCAGAATCTCTTGAATTGCGCTGCGAGTCAGGCGGAGACGTTGCTTGACCAGAATTAAGGTCCTGATCGTCTCCGGCTTCAAACTCGCGCGTCTGAGCGAAATTGTGTCGCGGCCGCCTGAAAAAATGTGTTCTACTGCAACAGCAGACCCTGGAAATGAGAAATTGAGCTGTAGATCAAGTTCCAGAGAGAATCCACAGACCAGGGATAGTTATCAAGTCACGAGCAAGACGGAAAAGACTCGGGAATTGTGCCTTGCGTGCAACCCACCACTGAACTGGGTCACAAAGGGTAATATGAACCCCTTAGTATAACTAAAAGGAAAAAAGAGAAAATACTGTCTGCCATTGCCCGAGGTACATGGAGGTAGACATGCACCCCTGCAAGGTCCCCGCTCGACGACACAACGTACCCGTGCCATGGATACCAACTCAGCCGTCATACGGGCCTGCATGCGCACGAATAATAGCCATTCGGAGCAATTTGAATTGAATTGGGACTGAGTCCGACTGGCACTGTTCTCGAGGGTTTTATAGTTTGAGGAATTGAAAAAAGCTGTAGGCTTGTCTCATAGGGTTTCAGGTACTTTGGCATGTCGAGACGCGTCGAAGGGACTTCGATGTAAAGGCGTAAGGCTGCCAGGCAGGCGCGACCATACAAACAAGCAACATATGTGTGATGCCGTCAGTCGTTCAGGGTTAAGCCACCAACCGAGATACCCTTTTGGTGTTTCTGCCGATGCCTCCACGAGCCGTATGTAGCCATAGTATATCATGGGCCACTAGATATGCCGACAGATAGTTATTTGGTGGATGCCGTTGCGGCCGTTGCGGCCGTGTTTCCACGGCCTCACACGGTCAGAACCGTGCCGTGACCGTGCCACGGGTGCCGTGGAACCGTGGCCACGGTTACGGCGAACAGCCCTAGAAGCTAGTCTGGAGTCCGAGTTGCAACAGTTATTTGGGCTTGAGAGCGATTGCTCCGCATTACAATATGAGTCCTTTTTTTTTTTTGGTCCTCCCTTTCTTTCTAATATCACCTTTGAGTAAACTGATGGCCGGCAGAAACACATCGACACAAAGTGCGGACCACAATTTAACCTCAGAGCCGACATATCTGCTGGGCCATGTGGCATGTGTGCGGAAAAGCCTGACACAAGTTGTCATGCCGGCTTGGAGTGAAGAATAATCGGTCCCACCGTGGACATAAACATAGAGAAAACAGGAATCTGGACTTGGGGAATTTGAGACATGGAACAAAGGTCGACAGCTATGACAAACCTGCAGTGCACAAAATCTGAAATCAGCTTTCTCAGGCTGGGTTGGTCAGAAGAGATTATCATGGAGCTTTAAACCGTCGCACCCTCGGTCACCGCTCGGCGCCTCCCTCGGTTTGCACCTCCCTCGGGCATCGGTCAGCGCTTCGTACCTCCCTCGTTGCTGCTCGTTGCCGACCTCCGGTTGCTCCTCGCAGCCGGGCCTCGGGAGATTTTTCAAGAACCACTCGAGAGCAGTCGGCCGAATGTAGTAGACACCCAAAGTCAACCCAAAGTGGGAACATTGCTGTTCTCGATCCTATCCGGCGAGATTCACAAAGATGACCTTATTATTCGGGGGGCCGGATCGGATGCAACTTGTTTGCAACACATGACCAAATACCGGCATTGTGATCTGAACCTTGGCCTAAGCCCAATGTGCCCAAATTGAGGTAAATGATGTTCTTGTTCGGGTCAGCTATATGACGTTCAGACTCTACAGCCTTCAAGGAGTTTAACAAGTGCTCCAATTTGTTTTTTGTGGCTTCAGACTCTTCATTTAGGATGTACATACTTGGGGTGTGGAACAATACAACCCATCCAACTCAGATTGAAAACTAGAGGGAGTGGTCGGTACACGGCAGGGTCATATTTAGAGAGCTTATAGAGCTTCGCACTGGCAACATTTAAATCACCTTTTGGTCCTTATGATGTCTGCCATGCTGTTGGGGATATCCGGGTGTTTCTTAAGCTCCATTGCTTACAGCCGATTGCAGTACCGAAGGTGCGAATCAAAATTTCCTGGTCCGGGACATTTTCAAAGAATTCCCGATATCTCAGCCCGTTCTTCACCGATTAACTTGAAAATTGAATAGATCTACTCGAATAATTCACCCGCAATTCTTGATAGAGATTAATGTGTGAAAATAGCATGTTTTACCCATTTTTGGATTACAGGCTGTTTTCGGACCGAACACCATCTAGCATGCTGAGAGCATGTCCCAGCAGCGTAATATTTTGGTTTGGGCACCAGATTCAACTGAGGAACAATGTGAAAGAGCCAGAAATCTATGAAATGTATGGATAAATGTAATCTTTACAATATGTCTTGATGCCAAAACTGGCAAATGTGTCCACGGGATCTGGAGGGACTGCAAGTGATTTATCCATGCCTCTGGCTCTATCAGATGTTTCTAAAGTCGAATCTGCTATCCAAACCAAAATATTACGCTGCTGGGACATGCTCTCGGCATGTTAGACGGCTTTCGGTCCGAAAACAACCCAGAATCGGAAAATGGGTAATACATAATATTTTCAGACATTCCTCTCTATCACTAACTCCGAGTGAATTAGCTGAGTAAACCTATCTGATTTTCAAGTGAATCGGTGAAGAACTGGCTGAGATATCGGGAATTCTTTGAAAATGTCCCAAAACAGGAAATTTTGATTCGCGCCTTCGGTACTGCAATCGGCTGTAATCTGGTGGGAGAACAGGTCTAAAGTGTGTACCATTCCGGTTAATCTGTCAACTTGTGCTGGCCGTATGGAGTCTGTAGTGTAGAGGCTGTCACATGGGAAGTCAAACTATGCATATTCTACTCACTTCAATAATTTAAAGTTGCATCTTTGACTATGTTAGGTACTCCCCACTTCGATCCTAGAACTCTGTTGTTGGTCTGAAACCAATGCATGCCCACTGTCATTTCAGTTCTCCCCGAATACTCGCATGTAGCGGCAGACATTTATGATACCGGAGCTTCTTGCACAGCATAAGGCTTGGGCGATTTCTCTTTTTGAGATGTAAGTATATGGCAAATGCAATGTGGTGGTTGGGTGTTTTGACTGAGCTATCTTCCTACGTGACACTAGTTGAACATTTCAAGTTTTTCAGTGAGAATATGGGTGAAAAACTTCCTTAATTTTTCGCACTTTTTTCACTGAAAAAAGAAGTGAAAAATTGAAAGAAATTCAGGACTTTTTGACTGCAAGGTGAAATTTTCGAAATAAAATCATAAATTACTGAAAAACTGTTATATTTTCCATGTACTTTTTCAATGAAAAAAGTGTGCAAATTAAAGGAAGTTTTTCACCAATATTTTCACTGAAAAATTCAAAATGCTCAACCAGTGTGAGAGGATCTAAGTTGAATGACTAAATTTCTGCAAGTCCAATGCATTATGAGCATTATGTATTAGCACCACTCTACAGTGACCTACAGTGGCAAGTAGGCATTTGATGGATGTCCAGTCCAATGCATTATGGGATTTTTTGGCGGGTATGCGTTATGAGCTTATAGATTATGACCTGCGTGACTGTATTCCACAACTTCAAGTCCATCTTGCACACACACTCTCAGTCACAAAGCTCAATGTTGAATGTTCTTAATACCCTGGGATAACCCACGCAATGTCCAAATTACGATCCAGGAGCAGATCTCCTGAAATCACGCGATATTGTGATTATGGAAACCCATGGGAATGATTCTGAGGATAGCATGTCCTGCGAAATTCCTGCTGGAAACTAATAGGCTACTCCCGAGGGAAAGTATTGAAGGGCAGCAATTCTGGTGGAAACGACCGAAATTTGACCAAAACGGAAAAGAAAATTGGTCGCGCCCAAGTTACTAGCCGAAGATTATTTCAAATGGTCCTTACTTCTTTCACCTTAGCCAGACTATCTATGTGTTGCTTCCCCAGTGACTGAGGATTCGACCTCAGACAATCTCATTCGCCAAAAGCATACTGTTCATGATTGGAAGGCCTCAATCCAAGGAATGTTTTTTATTACTGCCACTTCCTTAACACCGGGGCAAAGCCCCATGCACTTGGCTTTCAAGTATGTTTAATGCCTGTGCTCCGCACCCTGGGGAGCCTTTGTCAATAACATGATCAGCAGACAAAGGGGACCTTTGTTGCTTGGGGTGCGGCGTTAAAGACTCCCTTTGTGCCCCCTTTCTCCAGTGTCCACTGGCCATGTGGGTTATTAGGTGAAGAACGCAGGTGTTAAACACACTTTAGCACAGCTGGTGGACATGGGCCTGCCTGTCCACGTTGATAGCCCACATCTATATAAGAGATTGGCTGAGACAACTGTCAAAACCCTGCCGATTGGCTGAGACAAATGTTAATCACTGCCGAGGAAGGCTGAGTCTCCGAATTATGTCATTTGCTTCACATTTCCACCGACATGTTGAATTCTGCACAATTGCTCCATTCGACTTCATCAGCAAAATGTATTTGAGCTGGCTGGGCTGGCACCAGGTCTGCCATCACTGCCATCACGCCATAATCCGGGCTAGCGGCATAAAAAGATAACGGGCGCCAGATTGTATTATGGGAGCCATCCCGCGCCAGCTTTCCTTTACTGGCGCCAGAATTTCCGCCAGTTTCGGACGCCAGTAGCTGCCAGATCATCCATATGTACCCATAAAATCGCCCAATAATACAGATGGCACCAAAAATATGATTCATTATGCGTAGTGAGAGGTTTAAATAGCACTACAGATATACGGTGACTGACTACTGTTGGATGGGGAAGAAATCAGACAAAATATGCAATGCCAAACAAGCCACGTACCTTGTCGCCTTCTTCAGGCTCGTCGTCGGAAATGATGATGCGGGAACACGGACCCACGTACTTAGACGAATCGCCGCCGTCCGCGGACTGCTCGAAGATGCCACCCCCGCAGCCTTCTCATTCTGAAATCCCGCGCCGAGGCCCATTGTGCGCGAGGAAGGTAGAGGTATTCGTAAGACTGTAGCAATGTCAGCGCGTGAAAAGAAACAAAAGGTACGGAGCACACATACAAATTGGGGTGGTACAAGGGCCCAGGAAAACACAGAGGGGGAGGATAGACCTGCCGGTTATGGGCGGAAGACGGATGGAGGTACATAAATGACAAGTGAGCGGTGACGCAGTTGTCACCATGCGCGGGGCGGCAGAGGCGATATCTGTGTACAAAGGTCACGGGAACTGGAAGAAAGTCTATGTAGCCATGGCAGGGTATGATCAAAGAGCCCACATACGAAATCACGGCTCTGGATGGAAGATATTTGCGCAGTTAGGATGGCTACGATGAAAATCAGCAAGCCGGAAGGCAGGAGAGGAGAGGCTGAAGACCTACATGAGACATGACAAGTGGTTGACTGAGTGAGAAAGAGGAAGGGTCGGTGGAGGACAAGAAGGCCAGAAATGGGGGGATTGGAGGAGAGAGGATGGAGGGAAAGGAAGAAAGGCGATGTGTTGGTTCATCAACAGTTGGTATTGTTGTGGTGCTGATCGGCGAACTCACGGAAGCGATGTTTAGCGAGTAGACGTGCGAGTAGACGCGGCAATCAGCCGAGCGGAGTTTGAACGACTTCGTTGGGAATTCCATGAGATAAGACCCAAAAGACTGAGCATTCAGTTGGGAGCTAATTCTGAGTTTACAGTCAGTCCCAATGGCTTACTGGCATCCCAATCCCGCACTGTAGCTCAGTCTTGGATGTTTATCCTAGGATTGTTTCATAAGTGCGACAAAATGTCAAAATAAATACACAGACCATCATGCTAATGGATTGCACTTTGACCTGTACTCCCGTTGTCGAGGATCATTTTCATTCTCTCGGTTGGCTGAATCAGGCAAAGAAATTCTGGCGGTCCGACCGAAAATGGCGGACCTCGTAATTTCAGAAAGATGGCGCGAGCCGGCGACGGGGCTGCCAGCTGCCCCAGATGTGCCAGCTGTCCCAGCTCACGCCAGCCACAGCCATACAAATTACATTTTCCTGATGTTTCGATTTCCTATTTATAACTGGTGGATTGGTCACTTCGAGTAGACTACTCGGTTCAACAAGTGTTTCGGCCTGTTTCGGCCCCCCATGAACACCAGACAAGATTGCGCCCCTGCTTCCCATGTCTCCTTCGCAGACTACGCCGGAGCCATTCCGGTCACTCATGTAATTAGGTCCCAGTCTGTCACGACAGGGCTCCCAAATTGGGATGTTGTGGCAGTCTGGCACTGAGATTGTTAGCTCCGCTGTGCGCTTCTGTGACCATGTTGCGGCAAGGTTTGTATGGAAAGCTGGAGCACCACGCTCTGCAACAATTAATGTCATCAGTCCTCGTGTGATGGCCAGCATCGTGCCGCGAAGGTGAAAGTTAATATTCCTTGCCGTCCACCATCATCATTTCATCTGGAGCCATCACTAAATATGGCACAAGACTCAGCCAAATAAATGGCTTGAAATGCTGAAAGCGGAGAATTCAACATGCTCGACCCCCCGTTTCTGAGGTTTACAACGACTACGCGAAACATAGAATCAAAGTATCATTCACCAAATTAACTTAATAGACTGATCGGGACTTCCGTGGCAATGCCGCCTCCTCCTCCTGAAACGCTTGCAGTCGATTCAATATATGCATGTCCCCCTCTGTGCTTCCAAAATAAAGCGGTAACTATTGTAAATTTCCTTGCATACAATGCCAAATGTCCAGCTTCAAAATCACTGTTAGTATGTCCAAATGGATTGACACAACATGTCGCTCCGGAAAGAATGGCCGCAACCTCTACCTGTTATCCGATCATATGTTCTTGACACCACCATGCCACCCTGCGGTGTTCATCTTCGAAGAGAGACTAGCATGGTATATATTTGAGCATCAATGCAACCAAGATGTTCTCAGGATCAATAAGCCTCATGTTTTCAATTTCTGAGGGGCCCAGATCCGTGAGCTCATCCTTAGCCATCGCGGTCATCTTCAGATGAGAGCATGGGTCAGTTGTCTCCGTATTTAAGAGATCCAGGATACTCTCAATATCCCAAACACTGAAGCGAGAGCTATCACTTGCTTGACCCTTCGAACAGAGAAGGTGCACGGGACGGGACGCGAGCGCAGTGGGACGCGGAGAATGGATGGAAAAGATGTCTGCGAGAATGTGCAAATAAAATCGCGGCATCCACAGGTGAGATAGATGCCATCGGGAGCGCAGGCTCCCGAAATTGGATGAATCTGGGAGGATGGAGATGTAAGCTCGCGCGGTCCGGAAATGAAATCTAAAGTAAACAAAATAAATCTGAGATTAAAGAGAGGATCTTGCACCCGCGTTCGGGGCGTCCAGGGGGCATTGATACGGAGGTGCATTTGCTTCGCTTCGACGTCGTTGAATTTTATAAGGCGTTCCAGCGGGAAGAACCTAGTACTACCCCGGAGATATGTCAGCCATGTTGAGTTCCACTCGGGAGAGGGACATATAACGCAGAGGAGGAGTGAGGACTTGCAGACAGATAGCGACGAGAATGGTGTGGACTGCGATGGGAATTGTGTAGAATGCGAAGAGAATCGTTTGGAATCCGCTGGGCTGGACTTTCCGACTGAAGGGATTTCGCCGGGGGTTATCAATGCGCAGGAGCGAGATTTTGAGCTTTGAAGGAGTAGAAGTGAGGCGAGATAAGTTGGAGAAGGCCTATGGAGGTCGAGGTGTTAGTTGATGATCCATTGACGGGGGGGCTAGGCGGTTGCGCGCGGCAAAAAAGAACAAGACATGTCGAGTCTCGACACTGGTACTCGGGCGAGCGGGGATGCATGCGACACAGAACGAAATAAACCAAATGCACGATCCTACGCCGGGGGGAGCATCCCCTCGTACAGTCTTCCTGCTGTGTACCCGGGGTTCTGTGGAGCGAGTTAAGAGTTGAGAGTCGATCAAGGATTTATTAGGTGCCGGTGCGGGTGCGGCCCGAGGTACGAGGCCTCATTCAGTAGGGCTTACAGCTAGCCTAGAGTCCGACTCGCAATAGTTATAGGAGAGTCAGAGAGATCCTTCAGCTCAATGAGCATTATCGATTGATGGCTCGAGCCCGAGTCAATTCGTCGACGAGGGTCACTTCCGGCGCATGAAGATCGCAAATGCAAAGGCGCCGAAAATCCCGCTCGCAAGGCTTGTTTTCTGGGGGAGTGTATGGATTTGAATTTGAGCGTGTACAAGTTTGAAGCTTTGCTGGGGCAGTAGGTGCCGTACATGGAGCGTTTGAGAATTTAGATGCTTGCGCGTTGCTTGCGCGTGCGAGTCTGCGAGATGATGGCTGTAGACGGGGGCCGGAAGTATGAGAGTAGAAGGCAAGCAGCAGGTAATTTCACGAGCGTTGCTCTCAACTCCGGTGCAGAGTGGACTCAGGAAGGAAGGGATGACTCGGATCACTTCGGCTTTCGGCATGAGTCTATCAAACACGGGCACCTCTGCTTTGACCGCCCGCTACCAACTTGCCGCGCTTGTGGCCACTTTCTATTTCTGTCTTCCCTTCTCGCACCCCGCTCATGGATGTGCCTCGATTGATTGCCGCCCCAGAATTACCTCGAACGCAGGATGGAGAAAACGATCACAAAATTTATGTGCATGCACCCACTTCGAGTTGCACCAACTCCATATATGTGCGGACCCGGCTCGGATCAGACTTATCCGACTGGCTTGCAAAAGTGGCTTGCGCCGCTCAACGGAGTTTGAATTTGGCTGGGCGGGCGTGGCGGGCGTGGCTTGCGGCTTGGCGTGACTTGTGCTCGCTTACACTAAGGATTCACGCTGTAAGGGATTCCTCCATATCAGTTCTTTGAAGCCTCACCACTGTATCCACTCATCACCATTATCTCAATATTGTCCCTGTGCTTGCGCTACCGACTTTGCGCACCAAACCACCATGTCTCGGACACTCAACGTCGTTCGCTCCTCAATACATTCATTAAATACCTTCCCAAAGTTTCTGCATTCATTTCAGTAGTCAACCATCCCGAAATAGCGAGCCCGGTCGATACAAATGCACAGGTCATGCCCAAGCCACACGCCGTTCACGCCCAATACAAGCCTGTAATTTCTTGGCCATTCAAATTGAAGTGGATTCCCCTGGTGGAGTTTCAGACCTCTTTTTTGTGTATGCAGTGCCCCCTCCAGCAAGTCCGTACAGAGTAATGTCTTTCAACGATGTATTCCAAATGTGGTAAGCGGATCAATTGAAGTCGCGAACCCCTATCTGTTACGATGCTAAGCTTTCACACACCCCACTTCGAGCTCCCAAGCTCCAGGTAAACGAAACTGCCTGCAATTATCGAAAAGCCTCACATTTAATAAAAATTGCAAAGTTGTAGGCCTTCCTTCGCGATCCTAGTCATTCATTTGTTTCCAAATCCCTCAAAATCGCCAAGGCCAGTTCACGCACCAGGCACGCCCAAGTCATTTTGCATGGACACAAGCTAGTCAGTGTATGTTACGCCCTTGCCACGCCACACAAACCCGACACAAGCCGGTAATTTCCAAGAGAATGAGGCTTGACTTGAAGATCATTGCTCGACCTATGGTCATTCTGACTCATTCATTCCACAGATACGATGCAATATAACTAGGAGGCGCAGAGAGAACAGATTAGAATCTTAGGCATATCAACTCACGTCGCTTTGGTCAAACCTACACCTAGAAGACGTCAAAAAAACAGACTACATAGTCTCCCAGCATCCACTTGTAACCCCGGTTTGTATGTCAGACTCATGTTTTCTGGTTTTCTTTCTGAGTGGCTCAACACAATGTTCAGTCGGCCCTCTGAATCCTGTCAACAGAACATATTGAAAACTGTTATAAGAGAGTCTGCGAGGGACATTAATCCATTATGCGCGCTCTTGCGAATCAATCAAATTTTCTACCGCAAGCCAATCTGCTCCAGTCCACGCCAGACCAAGTACGTAGAGATTGTCTCTCTTCACAACCATCATTTCGATATCCCCCTTGTGTTTCTGCCCATGAGTTTTCCCTTTGAAAGCGCGATCCAAACTCATGCCATATCGTCCAGTGTCGCATTCTGGGTATCAATTTCATGAGGAATGCGTCAAGTTCTTATACAGAACAATTTATGATCTTATCTCTCCACAAGCCGGTTCAAGCCACTTGCGCCACGACAAGGCATCCTGCTGCTCAATTCCACGCTGGATGTAAGTCCATGCATCGAGAACGTGAAAATGCCTGAAAAGCCCTCCTGTACGTGATTTTTCTGCATATACCCTGAGACTGATGTTTTCTCGTTTTTTCCCCCGTGGTTGAACAATGCCCAGTCGACGTTCCGAGTCTGTAAAAGAAGTGCACACGCCCGCGGTCTTGGTACTATTCAAAAATACAATGAGAGTGTCAGTAGATGAATTGACGTAGAAAAATTGCACGCCCGTGAAGAAGACCCTTACAGGATACAATTAGAATGAGGGTATAGTGATCTAGACGCCTGCAATACGCACAAGCCATTCCAACATTTTTGCTGATGCCAAGGCGACAGAATGGCTTGCCCGGCCAACAAAATGGCTTGCAAGCTGAAATGCCGGGCGTGGGCTTGTGATGCCACTTCCCACTGGAAACAAGCCAATCTGCGTGGGCACAAGGCACTTTTGTAAGCTAAAAAGCGAACTCTCATCATTCTCCCACACTAAGGTTTCTACACCCACGCCCCCGCCCGTTTGATGGCATCACACAAATGGCTTGTGCACGCCATTTTGTTTGCAGCGATGAGCAGGGGCATGGGAAATAGTTCATTGGTACAAAACCATGATTTACAAAGGTTTCTACACCCACGCCCTCCCACAATCAACCAATTTTCTTCGCAAGCCACGCCCCCACCCATTTGATGGCATCAGCCAAAATGGCTTGCGCAAGCCATTTTGCTCGCTGCGACTAGGGGCCGAAATAAAATGGAATCAACTATTATTTGGAGTTCAGTGACTCCATATAACAATGTAACACTGGTTGAACATTTCAAGTTTTTCAGTGAAAAAATTGGTGAAAAATGTCCATTATTTTTCACACTTTTTTCACTGAAACCATAAGTGAAAAACTTAGAATGTTTTCACTACTTTTTCATTTTTAAGGTGAAATTTTTGAAACAAGTCAAAAAGCGCTGAAAAAGTTTTACATTTTTCACCAATTTTTTCACCGAAAAACTTGAATTGCTCAACCAGTGTAAGTAACAATAGAATTGTCTCCAAAGCATTAATTGAAAATCATCGGACACAAGCCACTTTGTCACCAGAATGGCTTGTGATGGCATTTGACGAGTTCAAACTTTCTCAACCCGGTGCCAATTCACCAAGATCTTGCTGCAACATGCTAGGAGTAGGTAAATGAAACATAACTGAGATGGCATTGAACTTATTTTGGTATGAATCCCTTAATTTTTGTAACAAACCGTGCCCACACCCATTTTGATGGCATCAGACAGAATGGTTTGTGCAAGCCACTGGTTGCCAAAGGAAAATAATGATTTTTTGGCGCATCCTGGGCCTGACAATGCCCCAGATTATTCAAATGTGTTCATTCAGGGAGTTTACATCAAAGTCTTGAGTATTTACGCACATTCGACTGGTGACGGTCAAGAACCTGGTTCAACTGATATCAACTAACGAAGACCGCAACCTAGAATAGATGTCCAGAGAGCTGACTTCACCTCTGGAGTATCCAAAGTCTTCGTGTGAAGGAATCTGTTCAAATTTCAGTTTGAGGTACTGAAACACTTGTGTCATTCAAAAGTCGGGTGAGTTGAACAGCAAATATCTTTGCATGGTGGACACTTCTTCCAATATTTCGAATGCAGATGGACACTCAGAAGCATGGACTATTGGTTAAGCCTCACAAGCCTGCTGGCTTGCATGTGGGGTATGAGTTGCCGTCATCATTTTTCGTGGCGACGACGAGTATATTGAAATTTGTGACAATTGAGGTCCTAGGTACCTGCAGGGGACATATAGTAATGTATTTGCCACATAAGCTCCAACCCTAGGGTCCTACATGACGTGCAGTGAGCGCAAGCCACTTTCGTCAAAGTGGCTTGCCAAGCCGACAAAATGGCTTGCAAGCCGAAATGCCGGGCGTGGGCATGTGATGCCACCAAAATCCACGCCCACGCCCGAAACAAGCCAATCGGCGTGGGCGCAAGCCGCTTTTGCAAAGCAAAAAGTGAACTCTCGGCTCGGATGAATGCGTGGGATCTGCGATGGCCTTTTTGTGAGTACTAATTCCCCTGGTTACTTATTACCCGAATGAAAAAAGAGGTTTACAGATAGGTACTCGAATGAAAAACTCCACACCTGAGAACCTCCAGTCTCACACTGCGCGCTTCACCTCGAATCCGGATCCGGATACGAATGATGGGGACCACGCCGCCAGGCTCCCTCCGTGAAGCGCTCTAGCCCGCCGACCCTTGTAAATTGGAGCATTGCCTGCACAATGAATTCACCAGAGATGTCGTGCCCTCATCCGGTAAAGCCGCAGCGTGTGGTTCCTGTACTGGCCGGTCGAGATGTACAGCACATTTTCTTCAACCGTTTTCTTGAGCTCGCGATGGAGGCAACAAGGAAGAAAGAACAAATGGCTGTGAACGGGACGCTTGCAGAACAATTGAACAGATTTTCCAGCTGTGGCGTATCAAAAGAGGTAACCGCCCACCAACCAAAATACAAACAAATGATTACTTTCCGTCCTTTGCTTTTCGACTTTCTGCGATATGACCTCCCCTGGCAGGAAAAAAGATTTAAAGGCACTTTCAAAGGGAGAGATCTACTGGCGTGACCATCAGGTGTGGCTGCAGGAGTGTGGCTACATGCTCAGACCGTGCTTCAGGCCTGGCTGGATCCCTTCGTGGATCACGGATCCAACGAAGGACCGGGTCTTGTCCGAAGATTCCATTGTACTGGACGTCAGTGAATGAACACACTCTTCTGTGACCTCGGTTTCCCAACTTTCCCTCCCCTTTCAGCCCGTTCAAATAATCGATGCAATTCACATTGAAGACGGCGGGCGTCTGTTGCTCTCAAAATCATCTCCCAGGACCTTCATCCAGACGAGGCTAACATCTTCAAATATTTGTCCTCAAAGGAACTGGCCTCGGATCCACGGAACCACTGCATACCAGTGATATCAGCAGATGTGATTTAATTTTGATACAAGTTACTGACCTGGAAAGTTTAAATTTTCCGCACAAGTTGCTATAGAAATAAATTAAAATTTCACACAAGTTGCTGCAGCAGGATTAATCCGAAGCCAAGTCAAAATGAAAGGCCCGCGGAATCGAGATTCGAACCACCGATCTCAGTAACTCGGCCAAATGAACGGGAGCCACGGAGCATACCACTTTGCTAACTGACTGTTGAGGGTGGCCAAAATATTGGCATCATAACAGCAAGCTGTTTAAGGAAACCAACACTGAGGGAAAGGTTAGCTGATTGTGGTGGTGGGCAATGCATCGGGCCATCAATCCGTTCCCACGCATTAGTTGCCGGGTTGCCGGCCCTCTTGAGTGACCCAATATTGCCAACACGTTTTCCAGACTCAGGACGTCTGTGTTCGTCTAACTCATAGGTAGAAATATGTATTAAATGTATGAATGGATGCAATGATCAAAGACTAGTATGACGGTCCGATCCGGACAAAATTATATCAGCTGCCAGGGCCATTGATGGTCACTGGTGACAGCCTTATTGGCAGTGGCCATCATCGATGGCCATCGCTGACCATCAACGGCCATCGATGAGCACCGGTGATGACCGGTGATGACGATAAGTGGCCATGTGTTAGAACTGATGGCCATCGGTCACTAGTGACGGGCATTGGCGGCCATTGATGGCCCATCACCAGTGACCGATTGTCACCACTGCTGACCATCGATGACCATCATGAGTGGTCACCAGTGATCACCAGTGATCACTGGTGATCGATTGCACTGCCTCTGGGCGGGGATCACCAATGCTGTGCCAGTGATCGAGCCTTATTTTTGGGCACGATTCATAAACAACGCCAATCACCTTATAAGGATATTTTAAAGGCCCGGCCGCCGCGCTGGCGCATGTTATATTTTAGTGTGCATGTGTTATATTATATCGTGCCTGTATGCTACTGTACAGCTCATCAATATATACTGATCTCCCTTCCTCTTCCAAACCGCCACCACCCCACCCAAAGCAAAAACCCTCTCGACAATGAGCGCGCTCACGCCACTCTTCCAGCCCCGTGGAGCTTGCACCCAGTGCGACTGTTCCGGATTCCTCGGCCCCCGCAATGAAATCGTACGCCTCCTCAGTCGTTTTTGCCCCTCCCTCACCACCTGCTCTTCCCAGATCCCGACTGCCGCAACCCAGCTGTGCCTGTGCATCCATCCGCTCCACTCCCACCAGACCAGCGAGGCGGAGCAAGCCACCATCACCGCCCTCCGCAACACCGCCTGGGCCATGGGCGGCCTTGCCGCCACGGGCTGCGCCAAATTCTTCTCGGTTCGTCTCTTGCCTCCCTCTTGGCCTGTCTCACGGATTCCTTCGTCCATTCAGCCCGATCCCGCATGGAACAGCCAGACCATCTGCCTCTGCGGTCGCGGCGTGATGGCCCATGAGCGGTGCATCCATCATTCCCCATCCTACACCCCTTCCTCACTTCCCTTCTCCCTCTTCTTCCCCAGCATGCAACATCCTGCTGCTGCAGCCCGCACTGGCCTTTCGACGAGCACCCCCGACGCTGCCCGCCGCCCTTTCGCCAACACCGTCGTCACCACGCCGCTGACGCCGGTGGAAGCGAGCCCTATTCGGTCCAACCCCATCGCCATTTTCGCGAGGACCCTCCCGCATACCGGGACGCTGCCGGAGCAGCGCCAATTCAGCATAATGAACAAACTCACCCCCGAAACCAGCAGACCTGAGACCAACGCGCTCCGCGGCAAGAAGGCCAAGGGGAAGGGAAAGGCGTAGCCCTCTCCCAGCCCCTTCCACAGCGGATTCGCGCCGGCTCCTGTTATCGGCGCTCCCACCTCGGTCCGTCTCGACCTCCCTTTTCTCCCTTTCACCGATATCGTGCGCCTTTTGTCCTTCTCTCTCGGTCTCGTACTGACTCAATCTAGCCTGATCGTTCACCTCCTGGACACCCCTCGCCTGCGTTCGTCCTCGCCTTTGAGCATTTCCAGCTCCTCCTCCGGCGCTGCGACGATATGGGCCTCCTCCTACACATTGACATCCCTCTCGACGGCGACACCGACGTCTTCGTTCACCTCAATAACCGGATCACCAATTTCTTCCGCACTTCTGCCAACACACTCCTCTCGAACCCGCGTCACGCCGCTAACGACTTTGAGCACGCCGCCTGGCGCATCATCGCCCCCGCTAGGGGCCTGGGCAAAAACGCCGCCCTCGCCCGTGTCTTCAGTCCCCAGTCCATCCCCGCCTATAGCTTCACCACTCGCACTCTTCTCGGCATCGCCGCGCGCTACCAGAACCCGATCCACGCCCGACCGCTCCTCTTCCTCGGTGTGTCTCTCTTTCTCCCACACGTTGTAGTCTCTGAATCCCTCCCTCCTTCTTCCGCAGCCCCTACGCAAGCCAATATATCCGGCCCTATCGAGCCGGACGGCCCTCGCCACAACTGCTTCCCGTGGGTTGCCCTCGCCCATACCGCACTTGTCGACCCGGCCGACATCCCTTCCTGCACGGAGCTCCGTTGCGTCCCCTCTCACCCCCCCCCCTGTCCGCCTGTCCCTTTCTCCGGCCGCTTCATACCACTGACTCATTCCCCTCAGCCGAAGCGAGAAGCCCTCCGGCCAGCCTCCCTCGACGTACGCACGCTCCCGCCCTAATACCTCTCTCCGCTGACCATACAACAGGAGGATTATCCAAAACTTGCCGCTACGCGCCAACGCCAACACCCGCGCTTTGTCTGTCCTCACAATTCGATCTCTCGGCGCCCTTCTCTCACCCTCCCTTCGCAGGCTATCGACGAAGACGAAGACGAGGGCTCGCCCGCACGGAAGCCCCGTGCTACTGCTGGCGCGGCGACGCACAAACGCCGCCACCACGACCTTGTCCGTCCTCCCGCTTTGTTCCTTCCCCTTCGCTCACCCTCCCTATTCCAGACTTCCGACGAAGAAGACGAGGCCCCGCATCCCACTGCCCCCCGGCGATGCGCAAGAAGGAAATCCGCGACCTTGTCTGTCCTGCATCTCTGTCCCCTCCCCCTCGCTCACCCTTTCCTTCCCAGACTTCCGACAACGAAGATGACGACCCTCCCAGTGTCGCTGAGCTCCTCCAGGTTCGTCGAGACCTTCATCCTCGAGCGCCTTCCTGCTCACCCTTCCCCAATCCAGACAACGAGTCCCGGCTAACACCCCATTCCCCTCGCGCCCATCCACCTGGGACCTCAATCCCGCCGGATCATCCCCTTTCCTCTCCCCGGTTCCTCCTATCGCACCGCGTCCCTCCCGCCCGGCTGTATCGGCCTCGCAGCCCCCCACCCGTCTAGAAGCAATTTCCATCTCGTCGTCTGACTCTGACGACGAGGAGGTCGACGTTCTGGACCAAGATTCCCCCACGCACGGCGTCCTCATGCGCCGCGCCGTTGCCCAGAGGCCCCCACCCTTCCGCGTCGAACAGCACACAGTCCCTCCCCCCCCGCCTGCGGACGTCCCCGCACCTCTGCCGCTGTCATCCGCGCCTTCATCAACGCGCTGTACGAGCCATCTGGCCTCGCGAACCAGACAAGCTTGAGCGGCCCCACCTGCAAATTGTCGCCTCCGACCTAATCATGCATCTCCAGAATCACTCCCCGTTCCTTGGTGCTCACCCCAACGCTCCGGGCGCGACGACGGGGACGGTCACCATTGCGGACATGCTGCACTTGCATTCAAAACATCTCTGGGTCATCATGTGAGTACTCATTCTCCTGCCGCATCTTATTACGCTGAAACATCTCACCGTCAGTGGTCGGGGCAGCGGGTCTGGTCCCACTCGCGCCCTGTTTTCGGCCTGTCTCGCCCTCCTCATCGAGGATACGAGCGCTTGGGGAATGCGTGGTTCATATTTCGTCCCTTTCTTCAACCCGCCAACCGCGATCTTCCCCGCGTCTCGC
>JARGYA010000998.1:0-28948 GCA_029204335.1 Mycena vulgaris
TTGAATGAGGTGCCGATATCATTTCCGATATCATTTCCAAAAGAAGAATTGAGGCTGTCGGCTGTCGTCCAACTTGTTGCGAACAAACTCGGACTTGAACTTGAACAAAACTATTCACTGCAACCCAAGTGCTACAGTATTTATTACTAGTCCAACACCTCTCTGCTGCTGCCAAATGCAACTTTACTCGCTTCAAGAAAAAGTAGGCGCCCGAAGATCTCTAGTTCACTGGCCAGTGCTTCAACAGCTTCCGAGCCCAGAGCCGCAGCTTGTGCTCGTCGCGGAAGGGTATGTCTTCCTTTTGCGCAAGCTGCCAGATACTCTTCCGCAGTCGAGGGCGTCGTCCTGGTCAGCATGAAGTCAGTAGGGATTGAGCCCGATAAGCAAGACGAAACCGCACCCCTAGCGCACGCCCCTCCGCCGTTTCCATGTTCGAAATCTCCCGCATGGTGTCCGCGAGCGATTTGAGGTCCTAGCAAGCTCAGGCGTAAGTTTTCTATTCTCCGGGGGGAACCAAAACCGCACCTCGCGCACCAACGTTGTCTCCCCTTTCACCACCGCCTGGATCTCCGCAATCCACGCACTCGCACGGCTGCCACCTTCCGCGCCTGTATCGACATTCGTACCATCGTCCATGTCTACATCCATGCCATCAAAATCGACGGTGCTGCTCGCGCTCCTTCCCGTCCCGCTGCTTAAGCTTCTCCTTGGACCCACTCCCGCCTTCCGCCGCGGCTTTGCGCCCTCCCCACGAAGCACGCTCCCCGCGCCGAACGTCTCCTCCAGCAGCGCCGCGTATGCCGCCGACGGCGCCGTGTTCGCTCGCGGCGCCACCCACCACTGAGCTGCCGCCTCCTTCCCCGCCCCAGTCTTGCTTTGGTCCCGCAGCGCAGCGACATGCGCCGCGACGCTTTCCCAGTCAAGTGCCGGCGGCCCCTCGAGCACCCCCAAGGGCGCCTCCTCCGTCTCGCACGCTGCCTCCACGTCGTGCTGCCCCGCCGGCTCGTGGTGATAAACTGCGTTACGATAGTGCCCCCCGGGTGCGCTGGGCACCACAGGCCGCCGGATGAGCGAGTTGTACGCATAGCGCGGTGCGGGCTCGTGCGCGGACGCGCCGGTCTCCGCGCGTGTGCGCGCGTTGTTGGTCACAGACACGACGGCAGGTTTCGTGGACTTGGTAGAGGCGGCGGGGAAGGGCAGAGTGGTTCGGAATGGGGACGCGTAGCTTGTGCTGGCTGCTTGCGCATTGGTAGACGCAACGCGGGATGCGTGCGGACGGACGTGTCCGCGCTCGAGCCTGCCGCTTTCTTCGTGCGTCGCGCGGGCGCCCCGACCACTGAGTGGGAGCCTGCTTGTGAGTGCGAAGCCTGCTTGCGTGCAACCAAGGACAGGCTCCCACTCAGGAACGCGATCGGTGGAACGTGGTTTGGGCCATCCCGCGGTGCGTGTTCGCCTGAACGTATGGGTCCTATTTTTGCGCGGCTTCGAAATGCATTTTTCTGATTAGGGGTATGTCTGATAGATGTCGACGGTGTGCGATTGATCGACGCTGCGACGGCGGCCACATAATTACCTGCCGGATTCCTCCCTGCCGTGTGACTTGAGAGCAGGGCGTCCATGAGCCCAGTGCTGTGAGTTCGCTTCGAGAGCAGAGCATCCATGAGCCCAGTACTGGGAGTTCGCCTCGGTGGGGACTGCATCCGTTTCCGCTTGAGCGATGGCGAAACATTATCCTCGAGCAAGACATTCTCGCGCTCGGAGTGGGGCTGGAGAGGTGGTAACGTCATGTTCCGGGTGCTGTTGTGGGCATGCTATAATGGGATATTTTTTTAAAAAAAACTAAAACCATCCTGATCAGGTTAAGCCCCACCATAGAAGTTTCATGATCCTTCTGAGACAAGAGAGGTTCATTCTGGTTGTTTTCTGTGAGTGGGTTGACTAGGGGTAAAAATAGGCCAATCTCAACAGGTGCAGTGGAAAATTTACCTGAAGTGCCCATTCTGTGCAGGCTACCGTGTCAAGAGATGCTATATTGAAATAATGTGTCAGCTAATCCTTCTTGCAGGAAGAGAGAAGAGGAAAGAGGAAAGAGGGTGTCTGACGTAAAAAAATAAAGACAAGGGAACAATACACAATTGGGCCAAAGATTTTTAAATAGTAAAACCAAAGCAGTTTGGAGCAGGACAAGTGAGCTGTCCAACCTGTGTAAAAGGTCTATTGAGGTGCAATCTGGCTCCATATGCCAGTGGTTTGGGCAACACCAGCCAGCAACCAGCCAATTGTCAGTCAGTGACTGAACATGCATCACCCAATAATGAAAGTGAGAGTTGAGATCCCCAACGTGAAGAAGTTTTGAAAGACAAAGAAGATAGCAGGGGTAAAATAAAAAAACGAAAGTTGCCAGACTTGGACAACTTTTGAGGGTTGTCAGACAACAGTTGATATCAAGTTGTGTCCAGAAAGCACCAGATGTCCAGCAGAAGAGAATACCAACCTATAATCTAAGAGAAAAGGGTGAGGAATGAGGGCTTGAACTAGAGATGGACTTTGGAATAGTGATGGTTCAGAAAGGGAGTTGAGTTGGTACAAATATTGACAAATATTTGGGCCCACATTGCTTAACAACTGTTGCTTAACAATATTGACACAGTCTCGTATAACCCGGTTGGCTTCGTGCATCGAAAAAATCTCAGATCTGTTCATTCCTCGTCCATATGCAGGTGATTAGAGGAAATTGAAACCAATACAGTCGCAAACTAGGAAGTGAACCGGCGCGCCGCGGATTGTGAGCTCAATACCGCAGGAATCGACTTGATTCTTGTTGTAGATAGGTGCTATGATATTCTGGCTATACGATAGCATAAAGAATCATGTGGTTAGGCGATGACCTCGTTAAGAACGACGGCATTTGTCTGCCGGCCCAAATTTGGCTAAATAAGGTGAAAGAGAAACACTACAAAACAGTTTGATTTGCCTTACCCTTGGGGTTTGAACATCCTCAGCCTTGATATTCGTCATCTGGGACCCTGAAAACACCCTCCGGACACTCTTCCCAGTTTTCCTGGCTTGTAAGGGCACCAAACCAAAATGCCGGGAAAATAGGCTAAATAACTGTGTAACAGAAACTGCGCAGCACGGCCGCATAAGTAGACCTGTAACCAATCTGCCTATGATCTGCAACAATGTGGCGAGCACGTTGCCATACTTAGACAGACTGGTACAACTTGGGATTTCCAATTGAGGCGCGTGAGGAGTTTGAAATTTTAGGTGGCGCCGATCACGGCCATCAAAATAATAGTTTGAATCACTACATCATCCAAGTCATTTCGATTGTAAACATACTTGCAATTCCTACAATTTTGGGAGGCTCAAGGGAACAGACAGTTGCTCCCAAATTTGAGTTTTATCCATGCCTCATTTTTTCCACTATTTTAGACACCAGACTTGAGGCCAGAACAGAACCCATCAAAAAATTCAAACTCCTCACGCACGTGGATTGTTTGGCCCGAGTTGAACCAGTCTGCCTACAGCAAAGAGCTTGCTTCATTTTTTTTGCCAATCATAGGCAGACTGTGTTACAAGTCTACCACATAAGAGCCTTTCCCTCAATTCCTTCGACGTACGAGGGTTCCATAATAAGGAGAATGACTTCCCAAAAACTCGGGTTCATCGGGGCCCGTTAATCTAGCGAACGGGCCGGTGTTTTGCTTCTACATTGTGTTTTGCTTCCTAGTTTACAACTGTAATCCTGTCTGATTCTCATTCAGGGGAAGTCAAAGTGGTTGAAGACTCAAAAGACTCATTCACTATCAAATTCTGAACCCGTTTCTTTTCAGAATCAATGGACTGAATCAGATGAGAATTGATGGAGCTCTGAGGCTCTGACTGAACTGATTCTGCACTCGATCCTGTGGTTGCTTCTCAGGTTGCTTCTTAGGCATCATAACAAGAATCGGCACCAATTCTTAATTTCTGATGAGTTTCTCCTCCTAAGCTGCAAAAAAACCTCTTGTCAACGTACCACCACTATCAAATTGTCAAAAATCGATTCTACACTCCTGGGTGACCTTGAGCACCTTCTACCAACCGACTACTATCCTACACATGCGTACCAACGTGCTTGTGCTATCTGTACTTCCCTGAGGCTGCGCCGTGGACGGTCAGCGACTCCTAGCAAACCTCTGTACCTCCACAGTGAGCTGCTTGCATCCACTCTCTCATCTCCAGACTACTGCCACGGCTTTGTTGCTTGTGTACATTGCTGTCAGGCATAGTCAGGTCGCCATTGTAGTGCGCAAGAATGGGGGATTTCGGGTGCGGGCAGGGCATCTGAAACGCGCTCGGCCCAAAGCTCTGCCGGTGCACGGACCATCGGCGTGATTCGGCCGCAGCGATCGGCGCATATGCTCGGGCTACTCCCGAAGCATATTCACGGTGGACTGAAGTGCCGCTTCTCTGCCCCAAGTATTTTTGAGTGGCCACCCCCCTCATTGCAATAAATGCCGTGGTACTACTATAAAAGCTGTGTACTCCGTGTGCCTATACTATTGTCTTCTGTGATTATTGGGGCTGCTCCTCACTGTGATTCCAATATATTTCAGGCAAGTCTCCCTTTTCCTCCCCTCCCCTTCCTTCCCTCAAATGCCATTCCCACCCATTCCTCCTCCCTCCTCGGATGGCCCCTTTGGGCTCGATTGCCATTCGGTCGTGCGGAGCATCCTACCTTCTACCCTTTCTGCGGGCTACTCCTGGTTATCCAAGGAGATGTCTGCACCATGTTCAGGGCTACTCCCCTACTTTCGACTACTGAATCTTGGCTTCCATCTACTACATTCTACGGCTACTGCCGAAATCCTGGGTCATGCTCTTCGGGCCTATCCCTAAGGACCTTCCCAGCTTCACTATGAACAAGCACAATGTTGGATACATGGACTGCTTCTTCAGCTCTGCTGCGTTGGGTGACTTTTAAGTCCACGGCTCGCAATATCTTCTCTTCCCACTACACTGCTAAGGCCTCTACGACGTGCAGGACAGGATACTCGGGGCTCGGAGTTGAAGCCTACATTTGGCAATCTTCCTCCTAAGGAGAGGCGCCTTCTCTAATATGGCATACATTGACCCGCACCTTGTGCAAATGGCTTTCCTATGCCGACTCCTGGGCCACGAAACATACTCTATGTGCACACCTCTATTTACTGAACTGGGACTAGTCCCGACACGCTACCGCCGGCTCATAATTGGCCTTCGTTACCTGGCGTACCTGATTTGCCCGCCGAGGCTGGTGGAACACCGGGAGACTTTCTTGGAGGCAAAGAGCTGAGGGTGATGTCAATATTCCCATGGAATGCCATGAATATCCTCAAATCCCTCATTTTCGTCGTGATACAGTCTGTCAATTGACGAAGTTCGTCTGCAAATTTTTCACGGATTTCGACACAGTTCCCATGGTATGGCCGGTAGGAGCATAGATACCCCCGTTTAGTTCCTAATTTTTGGTTGTTGTTCTTGCGCCGGAGATCTACAGCCGTGAAAGCGGTGAGCTCGTCAATGGTTGTGAGGCAGCAGCGTAGCACAGTGTATTTCTAGGCCGATGTACTGTACGCTACACCCCTGGCATGTTCCGAAATGGGACCGCGCTGGGTTCAATTTATCCTGATTCAAACCAATTTACAACTGATTCTTATCCAAAATCAGGCTAAGAATTGACCTCCTAATTGGCAAATTGTGCGTAAATCAGCCTCCTCTGACTGCTTTGGCTTCCCCTATTAGGAGAAGCTGATTCTTGGTCAATTCTAGTTTTGATTCTTGGGTCAGTTCTGCCTTGGATCCTAGCCTATGAAAAAGAAGGCAGGAATAAGTCAACTCGTGGGTGAATCGGACCCATGGTTGTGGGTACTCACATTAAAAATGTTGAACTCGTGGGTCAGCGAGTTACTCACAAGTTTTTCAAAACCTGCAGGTACTTGCAGGCTAGGGTGTATTTACAGCATAATGTGGGACAATCTACTGTTGTATGGTGGTAACATAATCCTAGTAGCACTCATGTTGGTACTTCTATATCCATATGTTGTTTCTGATTATTTGTACCCTCAGATCTGTTGAAAACTAGATCAAATATCTGTGAGTTTGGGTGAGAAAGGGCCAAAATCTGTCTCCGGATGTGTGGCTGACCTAAAGTATGAGTGTCTGCAATGAATGATGCCTTACTCGCCTTACGGAAATTGTGAAATCAATTGAAGTGCAAGATTTTGCTCAACTCTGTTGAGATAAACAGCGAAATTAGGCTCCATGACTTTCCAATTGAGTTTGGAGTGCATCCTGGAAAGGTTAATTTTGGACCAAATATTAAGCCCACTCATTTTGTATCGGCATGAAATGACTACCTACATAATCTGCCAAGTGCCATCAAACTCATCTTGCACTCCTAGGTGATGATGGTATACTTGGGTCACATTCATTGGATTCATTTTGAGTAAAGCAGCAAAAACCCATCATATCCATCATATTTACATCTGCAGTCTTGACAGACCTTGCGTAGCAAGCTGAATCATGCTTGAACTCGATCTGACCAGCTGTTTTCACCTGCATTTCAACTTACTATGATGCTTTTCATGAGATTATAATAAATAGAAGGAACGAGCCCAACTCGAAGGTTGAGCGACATTTTAGGTCAAAGGAGGTGAAGTACAAAAAAGGAAACTGGATCACGGTGGCAGTGGAGAAGTTTACGATCGCTGTCTTTGCCAAGCTTCCAAAAACATGAGCAAACACTCTTGTTCAATGACTTTCAGTTCTGTGCTCGCGTCGCTTCAGGTTCCTCCCGACTTCAATCGCTACGGGGATATCCCAGACCATGATGTGATTACGCGTCTTGACCAGTGGAAACACGAGGCACTTCGTACTCTCGGGGAACTGCAGACGCGCATCCAGCAAGAACAGGCCAGTTTAACGTTGAAGCAACAGGCGGACATCATATCCACGACGGCGGTGTTTGACGGGGATGACGCATGGGTGACTTCGGACTCCCGGAGCGTAGCTCATGGTGAGTTCGTTATTTTAATTTTGTGCTGTTTTCAAAACCGCGTCAGAAATTTTGTACGGATTTTCTGAACCACCGCTGCCTCTTGTGGTGCAGATACTACAGTACAACATCAAGCCTTTGTTTCGATCCAACCCGCATCCCTCTTTAAATCTCCAGACTGGACGTAAACTCGCGCGTCCGGCTGGCGGTCCTATGGCGTCACAGGACTTCTACGACAGCCAGACGTGGAAGGACCATCTTGGCGCCTCCAACATTGTGCTATGGTGTGTTCAGCACATTCCGGTAATATTCTTCTCGCGATCTAGCATTGGCAATCTGATCCAGAATAGAGCACTGCATATGAAGAACTTTGGCACCTGGTTATTCCCCCAATTATGGCGCTGCTAGACGATTATGAGGCCCGATACAAACTCAAGGGTGTTAAGGTCGCATCTGTCATGCTGGAACGCGTCCCGAGCTCTGTTCTGAGGCGTACCGGCGTTGATTCTCTTTTGATCGCTGTGCGTGCTTCATATTTTGCTCTCCCCGCATCTCCCAACCGTGTCATTCCGCCCAGTCGCTCAGCCGTTCTCTTACCCAACTTCAAAGTCCAGAAACCCCACTTCTTTTACCTGCTGCCATCTCTACTTCCCTGTCTTTGATCCAGTTGATGACTGCTGTCGGGTCGAAAGAACGTTTCGAACAACTTTGTGGTCTTTTGGGGGACGGAATCATTGGGAGCATCTGGCCGTACGCAAGCGATAGACTAGAAGCTCTGCTGGCGTCCATTGAAGCTCTTCCTGCCGTTGTCGAGATCCTCGGTGTGGGATGTGCACGATATCTCAAGGTACAGCCATGCCCATTGTATTGAAGCTGTGTAATTTACATGCCCCAGGTACTCGTCGCCCAGCTTGTACATCCGCTGGCTCCACTTGAATACGAAAAGACGTCTGTTGCGTTACAAATTTCATCCCTCCGTGCTCTTTCCGCCGTGATAGATGCCTGCCCCGAACGTATGGCGCAATGGAAAGGAACGATTCTCAATGGCGTTGGTCGTTGTTGGGTGAGCATGATAGATTCAAAGGCGGATACCCGTGAGTCGTCAGCAGACTGCGATGTTCCGTGGCTCAATAAAAATCCGCAAAGCTCCTGAAGGCTTGAAACGGGAATTAAGAAACGTGTGTCAGAAACTTGCAGTTGCTTGCCCGTCGATCTTGCAGGTCAACGCGCATTCGCCTTTTTTTCTTGACATCTTTCTGATATGTCAATTCAGGAGGAATATCCTCGATTCATGGCGGCTGACGCGGCGATTTTTCAGGACCTGTTGCGGACCACCCAATAGATAGGAGCGACTCGGTCCGAGAGCCTCCACATACCCCGCCATATGAAAAACCGTTGTGGACAGATGACTCCTGTGGGGCCAAAACGCCGCGCGCCATATCAGTGGCCCGCACATAAGAAATCTCGGCGCTGCATACTCTGTGATTCTACGGACCTCAATTCGCTCCGTTCGCACAGTAAGGTCGGGTGCTCGCCTGGTGATTGGTTCAAGCAATATTGTAGCCGTTCAAAAGGTGTTTTTTTTCGGATCAGCACCACCATGCTTTTTACACGCGTCTTGGTTGATCCGCCGCGTTGACTTTCAGCGACTCCTTGGCGACTACATATTGCATTCTGACGACATGTATCCTTTTTGGATGGACCCTAATCTATCGGCAGCTTTTGCCCTGTTGCTCTAACTCCAGTTCTGCGTTCATGTCGGGGATCCCATTCCTTTGAAAGCGGTGCACGAGTAATTGGCCCGGTCTTCTGACCATCTGTGAGTACATTCAGATTACTTCCTCAGGATCTCAGCAGGTCTAGTTGTGGCTAGTTCTCCATGAATGAGCTTCGAACAACGTAAGGGCCTAGATATGTTCTGTCGGCTATCTCTAAGCCGAGGAGATGCTGTGTCAATTATTGGCGCTTCTTCCATGTTCTGTCTGTGGGAGTGAACCTTCCGCATAAGATGGAGAATGGAAGGTGGGATGCGAACCGACGGATGATACGAGTGATCGACGGTCGCGGCTGGCATGAGATTGGATGGCGTTGGCTGGCGTTGGCCCGAAATGGTCTAGTTCGCTGCTCGGGCCGTCTTGATCCCGCCCGTTAACTTCCGAGCGAGGATACCACGTGCCTGCTTTAACTCTTTTAAGTCTCCGTCTTCATCTGTCTTTTCCTCCTTTTCGTGCCTCTCTCGCGATACACCTGCGCGAACAAATCCACGCCCGTTAGACTGTATTTTTGATCCTTGTACCACCCGCCGTACACCCCGGCACACATTTTGGCTCTTTGTCGGACCCAATAAACCTTATCCTTTATCTACTTCGCGCTATGAGTCTCTCTATGGATGACTTGTGCGCGTCTCTTTCCTCCAGCCATGTCGGCCAGGAGGCTATGGATTTGGCAGCCTTGCAGGTCAGCACGCGCTGGTACCCTCACAAAGGACCAGTCTGATTCCTTTCACAGGTCCAATTGGCGCAGACTTTGTTCTGCCAGTCCATGTCGTCCTCCGCGATTCCCCAGCGGAAGGACGACTATCCTCAGCCCTGCAACACCCCAACAGGTCGTACTCCGTCTGCCAGCTTTAGCTGGGGCCAGATGATCGACCCTTCCCGGCATTCTGAGTCTGCCCCCCGCCGGAATACCGAGGACCACTTCCGTGACGAGATGGAAGAGGACGAGAGAATGGTAGAGGATCTCCTCATCCCTACCTCGCCCATGTCCCCGAAGCAGCAGCAGCATTCGGGCGCAGGCAGAGCGCAACAAAGTTCGCCCACGTATCCTGCCTCCGAGGCGGCGCCGTCGCTTTTTACGACCACCGATCCATTCTACATGGCGCAGTTACAGGCTGCGCAGAACTACGTCGCCCCCCCGTCTGTTTTCTCCCAAGCAGCCTTCCCCTCGCAGCAATCCCCATTCATGATGCACTCCAACTTCCAGCGTCACAACCCCGTCCAGAACCCTCTCTCGCTGGACACACACTCGCTATTGGCAGCGTCCCCCTTCGACCGATAGATGAAACCGGAACACAGCATCTTCACATCATTTCCTGTCTTCGCTGCACCCCGCGTTCTCCCATCATGATTTCCTTTCGAACGCCATCCCGCAAACAAACGGTCACCTCACCTCTCTTATATCTTACGGCGCTGGACGAGGTCGTACCTCAGACGATTCGCTTCCATAATTGACCGGGATTTCCGTCCCCGGATCGTGCCCCGCACATTACCGCGGCGAGCGCTGCGCACTGCCAGTATCCATCTGGTTGTTTTACTCCCTGTTCTCTCCTTACTTGTATGTCCTTTTATACCTCAAGCCATAGATAACCCCACTAGTGTACTTACTCTCCAAAAACCACCTTCTGTTGTACAAGACATTATTTTTGTTTAGACTATTGTTCGTCTGCTCAGCACACATCTCGAGTCTTGAAGCGAAATCCATTACAATCGTTCTCACATTCTGCGTTTGAAAGTCACTCATATATACACGCATTATTAGTTCCTTTTCGATACAAATCGTTCGCCGATACGCAGTAATCAGAAGATGAGAATGAATGGATCCAGAGGAGCGTGTACCGGCGACGGTGATAGAGATGAGAGGGTATGAACAAAGCGAGCAACAGAGAAAGCAAAGGTCCATTAAAACAAGTCTTCTAGTGTCATCTGTTTGACAATATCCTGCACCCGAAAGTCTGAGTGGATTGTAGCGGGGCAGGCGCGCAAGTAACTCACGGTATTGGACACCATCTGGGCGAACTCGTCGAAATTTAGTTTGCCGTCGCCGTCCTGATCCGCCTCCATAATCGTTTTGTCGACAATCTGCTGCAGCTGCTGGTCCTGCGGTGAGGTGAGATGGGAACTCAGGCAGAGACCGCAGCAGCAGCACAGCGCACCTTGAGATTGTTGCCCACCATCATCTTCAGGACCAGGAACAGCTCGCCGTTCGAGATGAATCCGTCCCGGTCGACATCGTACACTTTGAACGCGACTAGCCACGCGGCGTAAGCGCGCGTACGATGGAGGGGCATGCGCAGACTCACACTTTAGCTTTTCTTCTCGGCCCCCTCTGCTGCTGAAGGCGCTCAGTCCCCCTACAAACTCCTGGAAGTCGACCGTGCCGCCGCCGCTAGGAACGTCGTCAATGGGAATTCAGGGTGCGTCGAGGACAGCGCACTCCTCATCGAAGATAGCGATCATTCGCGAAGCCAATGGATTTGTAGCTATCTGTGGTATTTGGAGGAACTCCTCGCGATCGATGGATCCAGAGCCGTCGCTTGAGAAAAGAGGTCGGTTTGGGGTATGCGGCCGGAGCACAGAAGCACGCACACATCGAGCTTCATGAAGCGTTTCTTCAGCCGTTCAAGCTCTGGTTGCGTGACTAGGAGGCTGGTGAGATCTGAGAGGGATACGGGATGGATTTAACGCACAGTTGGACCGTCTCTCCATGTCCTCCATGAACGCGGCGGATGCTATAGCGCGGCATGAGCTGGTGGAAGACAAAGGAAGAGTGTGAGCGCGACACACTTGTCTGCCCCATGGTTGTAACGGGATTGCTGGGTCGGTAGAGTTGAGTGTACGGAGTACGACCTGAGCACAAGAGCAGAGCAGAGTGTGGGAAGGTAGGCCCGATTGGGAAGAATGGATGGCCGCGTTGTTGACCAGTTGTTTCCACAGTTTTGCAGCGCCTCCATCGCGGGCGCAGATTTTTTTATGCAGCGGATGGTGGCAAGGACCGCTCGCCGCTTTCGCTCGCCTTTTTCCTGTGCCCTTCCATCAGGAAATTCTTGCGTCTCTTCCAGGCTTGATCAGCACTGCCTCGCGATCGCGGTAAGATCTGCGCACACTGTCCCGGGCCCAAGACGCGTCCGACTCGTTCTATCTGATGCCCAACGGTCTACCGTCTATGCCCTTTCAACGCCCCCCGGAAAGGCTGGTGTCGCGGTCGTGCGTGTTTCCGGACCGGGCGCGCTGGACGTCTGGACGCGTCTCGTTAAATCCCGCAAAAGCCACGCACCCGAGCCATGGAAGATGGAGCGCTGTCATATTGTCCACCCTGAGACTGGCGAACCGCTGGACGACGCTTTGGCCGTTTTTTTCAAAGGTAGACAGACGAACGCCGCGTCCAAATATATTGTTGACCCACGTAGGTCCCAAGTCCTTTACGACGGAGGACGTCCTTGAGCTGCATGTCCATTCTGGTCGCGCAATAATCTCGTCAGTTTTGGGGGCCCTTTCGTGCTTACCGTACTGTCGGCCGGCCGAGCCCGGTGAATTTACGCGACGCGCATTCCAAGGGGGGAGGTTGGACTTGACGCAGGTCGAGGGTCTCAAAGATCTCATTGATGCTGAGACGGAGGGCCAGCGGCGCATAGCTCTCAGAGCCGCCGGGGTGGGTGAGCTCTCGGTCTGTGCTCTTGCGAACTGAGGGCCCTAATACGAATATGAAGGGAACCACGAGGGCTCAATTTGAACAGCTGAGAACAGAAATTATCGGCTGCTTGGCCAAATTAGAAGCCCTGATTGATTTCGGCGAGGGCGAAGACATCGAGGAGGGTGTTTATGAAGAGGGTCGGTATATGTCTTGCCTCTAATCAGGCCACCTCACATGAATCCCATGCAGCTAGGGAACGTGCCAGCAAACTCAAGAATACCATTGAATCCTATCTGCAGGATAGTCGGCGGGGTGAGATAATGCGGGCTGGCGTTCGCCTGACAATATTTGGGCCGCCAAATGCTGGCAAGAGCAGTCTCCTCAATTTTCTAGGTACTTTCCTTTTGTATCATTACATACCCCTCTCACACCTCCGCATTACAGCTCAGCGGGACGCTGCCATTGTCACTCCGGTCCCCGGGACAACGCGGGATATCCTTGAGCTCTCCCTCGACATCGGCGGAATCCCTGTCATCGTCTCGGACACTGCGGGTCTCCGAAAGACAGACGATCCCGTCGAGCTTATCGGCGTGGAGCGCGCAAGAAATGCGTAAGCGAGGATCCGGCACGGTATCTAAGCTGGAACTCATTCATAGCTTCTAGGATCCAAGCCGCAGACGTCGCGCTGTGCGTCGTGTCATGTGCGGACGTATGCCGCAACGATGAATCCTCCGTGGAATTCCCGGCGTCCGTAAACACGCTCATCACGGAAGAAACTTTCGTGCTGTTCAACAAAATCGACCTCCTTGAACACCGCGACCAATCGCGATTTCAGGGGCCCCACAGTTGGGCGACCAGTCTGAAAACCGGGGGAGGCACCACCGAGTTCCTCGCTGGCTTGGCCAAAGCGCTTCAGAGAAAGTACGAATGATCTGAGAGCTTCTTTTGACCCGCTGATCCCGCCGGCCAGGTACGCGCTGAACGACGACGCGGCGTCCATCCACGCGCCCTTAATTACACACGCTCGACATCGAGTTCATCTCGAATCCGCTGCTCGATTTATCGAGGCATTCCTCGCAACATGTACGTTACGCTACCTTATTCCAATGTTCGGCGTATTAACTTTTGTGGGGTGTAGCCGCAGAGGACATCGTCCTTGGGGCGGAGGAGCTGAGATACGCCGCAAGAGCAGTTGGCAAGGTCTCGGGGCTTATTGACGTCGAAGACGTGCTGGATGCGCTGTTTAGGGATTTTTGTATAGGCAAATAAAGCTGGTACACAGGATAGCCCGTCATTTTCTCGCCCGTTTTCCTGCCTGGAAAGGTAACGCAGTCAGTCTCACTCCATGTGCTCGTCGTCGGAATCCATACGTTTTCGTCCTCCCAGTCCATGTCTCGCTTTCGCGACGGAGACGAGTCCACGTCCATGGCGGTGTCGTCTTGTTGTGACGCGGGACATGCCCAGACATTAATTTTCGCATCTTCGCCTCCGGTTACCAGGAGCTCGTTCTGAACGGTTGTTAGCGGAGTGGAAAAATCCAAGTAAACAGAAAAATACTGACCTGTTCGTCCCAGAGAAGCGAACGGACAATGCCGGTGTGTCCGTTGGTCCAGGTGTTGCACAGTGACCATGGGGCAGCGGGCACAGTCAGATTGGGGTTGCTCAGGAGAGCAATGTCTCCCCTGGAGTTTCCTTCTCAGACTGGCCATGGAGGAGAGACGAAAAGACTCACTGATTTGAGCCGGTGAACACTTTGACGTCTGACGTCGCGCTCGAGTGGCAGGTAATTAAATAATCGGTGAGCCATTCGTGTTGGGCGTGGTTGTGCAGCGAGGGACCGCGAATATCTTGGCTTTGGAAGAGGTCGAGCTGGATTAACATCCGTTAGCAATGTATTCGCCAGTCTCGCGAGGTAATTGAACCTCGTCGGACCAGGTGCTAAACGTCTCCATGTCGCTGCAAGCCCATATTTTGGCGCCGGAGGCGGAGGGGATCCACCCCGCTTGGGAGACGCTGCAGTTCCATGCGCCGACGTGGACCACGGCCTCGTCTTCGTCCTCTTCGTCCGCCGTGGATGTACTGATGAGGCCGTCCGTTGAGGCGGACAGCAGGACATTCTGTGAGTCCGGCGAGAAGCGGAGGACGGTAATATCGTCCGAGTGCGTTGAACTATGAGTCCGCAGGGGTGCAGCGGGCTGCCTTGGGTCCCTGGAAAATTGTAAAGACCGCGGTAGGTTTTCCCCAAAAATTGAACGAACCAGTAAATAATGTGGGCATCCTCGCCTTGAAGTTGCGTGCCCCCTGCGACTGTCAAGCCATCCTGGGATACATCACAGCACAATAGCGCTCTCGTCTGCCCCAGGTTCGTCACTATTAATTTAAGAAAATGGCTCTAAGTCGTCAAGAAGACCGCTGAATTTTGGGACAGGTTTCTCTCTCACTTTTGATGCTATACGAATTTGTCCGCTCGTCCCAGACTTTGATGCTCCCGTCCATTCCGGAAGAAACGAGAGAGGGCCGCGAGACGTTTGCGATTGTTTCGACGGAACGCAGGGAGGTGGTGCCTATTTCATGTCCGGGGAGGGTCTGGGTGCCTAGCAACGTGGCCTTGTCGAAGAGGTCGATTGTGTTTGAGGGAGCGGAGGCAGATGCGGCGTAATATTGTGGCAGAGGGGCTAGGGAAAGAACATATGCCTGCGACGAGAGTGAGACTGATTTTATTGGGGTGGAAGTAGAGGAAAAGGCGGGCGAAGGAAGCAGGACGCTGGCCATCGCGGTAAGATTGACTTTGAAAAATCGAGGCGACTATTAGGAAGTCGTGACGTTGCCAAACAAAGATGATGTCATGGTCATGAAGTAAAAACACAATAAGATGAATACAAAAGGACGCTAAACTCTAACGCTTGAACAAAGGGAGAGTTGTATGCGAACAAGAGCAAAAAGTAGGTGGAAAGTACAAAGGGATTTCGG
Source organism: Mycena vulgaris (assembly GCA_029204335.1). Lineage (NCBI taxonomy): Eukaryota > Fungi > Basidiomycota > Agaricomycetes > Agaricales > Mycenaceae > Mycena > Mycena vulgaris. Next base: position 15,401 of record JARGYA010000998.1, read on the forward strand.
TGTCTTTACCAATCTGCGGGCGATCATCTAAGATCTTACATAACCATGCAACGATCAGGGCCGTGCCGCACGCACTCCTCCTTCGTTCCCTCCCATCGCCAGCGGTCTTCAACTGACTGTCTACTCTCGACCTTTGGCACAGCCAGTCCACGTTCTTTTCAAGCCCACACTCTTTTTTCTGCTGCGATTCTGGTGACAAGGAACACCCACCTACATATTCATAAAATTTGATCAAACATGCACCGTTCCTGTGAGTCTCTGCCTGCTTCAAATACTCCCTCCTCGCGACCCACTGACCGTTGCCGCGCCAGCCCCTCGACTGCACCGTTTTCCCCACCGCATAGACTATACCCTGATACCCGCACCCCTCGGTAGGCCCTGCACTCTCATTAGTCACGCTCCGCTAATCCTTCGCTTTCAAAGATCTCTCTCTCCCTCTAAAGACGGAGAACTCCTTGCCCGCGATCATCGTGACCCCTTCGTCCCCTTCGTCCGCCCGCGATTTCTCCATCGCATTCCTCGCCCCGCCCGAGAAACCTTCTGTCCTCGAACGCCTCGGCTCGCTCGCACCCTTCGCCTCCCCCTTCCAGCGCAAGGCGCGCACCCTCGTCATCCTATCCCTCATATTCTTTGTCCTAATCTGCCATGTCGTCACCCACCGTCTCGCTGCACACCGCCCCCACCTAGAATTCTCCGTGCAAACCGGCGACGCCCACTTCGTTGAGCCGTCGTTCAGGAGCTGGGTCATTCGGTCTATTTGGGGAGAGGATACCACCCTCGATGCCAAGCGCGAATTCATCGTCAATGATACGCCGTCGTAGGATGCGCCTTAGACTAATGGTTACCATAGGATGCGTGGTTTTGCTGTTTATGCCTTAGCTTTCGCTAGAGATGATATGTTTCATTGGTGGTTACAGTGGTTTTAGTTATCCTGTATATCTGTCAATTCGCTATCCATTGGTTTTTTCAAAAGTGGGACATCTCAGCAAGGTTCTACTCCTCTCCTTTGCAGGTTCACTCTAGCCCACATGAAGCTTCCGCCACGGATTGTCCTAGATTCTGGCCTCAAGGACCCTATCGTTTCGGCGATATCCAAATTCTTGGGCACTTAAGCTGTACTGTTCGGGCTCGTCAAATCTCCTTGGAATGGCGAATTTTCCGATGGACTTGCGCGGATAAATCTATTTAACAACCCCCCTTGTTGGCGCCTTTTGATCTGAAAATAAGCGAACTTTACTCAAAATGGAATTTTTGGAACCTGGCGAGCCTCACGGGCCTTTCCCTCCCCCAAGAAGAGGGTTCTCCTACTCCGAGTCAAATCTTGTTGAATGTCCGCGGGTCTGGAACGAGCTCGAGCGTCTAACCAAGGAAAGATAACTTGTTGTTGCCCGTGCGTTGCACCTCGAGTGGATTTAGAATGGACGGTTCCAATACCGCATTTATTGCTTCAGCGGCGAGAGTAAATTGTGAATTCCATCTGAAATTGGACAAGGTTACCATGCGCTGCGGGAGAACAAGACAAGTCACATAAGTATAAGGGCGAACTTGAATCGAGCGCTTGCTTCGCTGAACTTCCTGCTAACCTCGGGACCCGACGGACCGACCCTGCAGAACTTTAACGCCTCGCTTCAACTTTAAAAAAATTGAAAGTGATAAGAATCTTTGCTGTCGCGGCAAATAACGTTGACAGATATATCAACTGTGTGCATGTGCGTACTTATACGGCGATCCCGGATACCCGACGAGAGTGAGATATTTAAATTTCAGCGGACCGAGAGCGGTGTGTCCTTGGTCCAAGCTAGAAGCTCCTCAAAAAGTTGGAGAAAATCGCAAGAGCTGCAATTTTGAAGTTCAGCCAAGCCATGTGGGGAACAAGGCTTCCTTGATCGGTGGAGCTACCGTTGATCCGGGACAACAGTGTGCCTGATTCAGAGGTGGCGGTGCAGCAGTCATCTCTCTGAACGCGCCACCGACCACACGTCGAACGTCAAATGTATCTCAACGTAGACGGTCCAGAGCAGAAAATAACGATGCTAAGAAACAGATCTCCGCTACCACTGCTTTCTTTTCGTTTGCTAGTACTCCCTGCGGTGACTCTTGGTGTCAGTTGGAGGCTGGACCGTTTGACAACGCTTGACGCCGCTGACAGCCTTCACGATAACGCCTGCATCGTGTTTTCCGTGCAATCGGCCTCGGCTTTTGTCTGATGCTCCCGATCGCCAGGCTGTCCTGCAATTAATCAAGAACGTAAACCACGCTGGTCCCCGTCCCTGGAATCTTTCGCACTTAGCTCCAGACTGGATGAATCTGGTGCCCTAAGCTAGCTCCTAGGCTCCGCCCAGAGAGCTGCCACGGACGGAGCATCCTGAGCCCTCCTGAGCCTAGGACGTTTCGGTTGCTGACTGGTTCAGGATCGACATTGTGTTGCGCTAAGTCGCCATGCAGTCATCGGAAACGGACAGAAGAGCTGTCGCACCGGTTTCACTTTGACAACCGTCAAAATTTATTTTCATTTACTAATAGGCACCCCCCTGTCTCGGCCGGCGCGTCCCTATAAAGCGGGGTACAGAAACGAACCGCTGCGCCACTCCCTTGATCCTTCACCATGGCTGCCATCCCTCTCATCCGACTCATTGCGTTGTGTATGTCCCCGCAAACCCTCAATCCTCCTCCAATATTCTAATCCTGAATCCAGCTGTTGTTCTTGGCTTCTCCGTGATCGTGTTAGGTCTGAGTGCGGCCTTGACCTCCACCACCGAAACAGTCCTGGAAGGATTCTTTGAATTTGCCGCGTTGGCCATCGCCACCGCATCCATCACGCTAATTACGCTACCAATAATGTGCGCTGCCCGTGTCATTGTCAGTGGCATTTCCTGACTGTTTCCTTTAGGATTGCCCTAGAAGTGAAGAGACCCGGGACTGCGTTTACCTCTATGATTGTCGTCGAGCTATCGTGGCTTTGTGAGTGCCATCCCAATCTATTATGCTTCAACTGCTTACGGTTTGAGTAGCCATTCTTTGGGTGTTGTGGCTTGCGACTGCTGCAGACAGTGCCCAAGCCGGACAGATCTTTTTCGTCTCAGGCTGCGGAAACTACATCGACAGCGATATCGTGAGCGCATGCAGAGAAACTTCTGGCATCCAAGCCTTCGCTTTCTTGAACTGGCTCATTCGTAAGTTTTATTATTCAGGCTAAGTGCAACCCTCTGAACATCATCCTAGTCTTGGCCTACACCGTTCTCATCCTCGTCTTGTCGATTATTGCATCAAGTCGCAAGCACACCGGCGTATGGAAATCCTCCGTCGCTGAAGCGCCATTCTTCACTCCTGGTGCCGCCGCCCCTGCTATCCCGCTAGCAACATCCCAGCATGCTACTTCCTACGCTCCGACCTCGATCGGTGCAGCAGGTGGATATACCCCGGAACCAATTTCGCACAACATGACGGGTGGAACGACTGGAACGGGTGGAACGGGTCCGGCGTCTGTTCAGGCTGGAACAGTCCACCATTCCGTTTAATCTTGCTACCCAACCCACATGACCGTATACTATTGTACCTAGTTAACCATTTGTCGGTTAATACGGCGTCGCAGAATAGATGTGGAATGAATTGAAATGAACCCTTGAATGAAGACGAAAGAGCCGAAAAATTCCGGAGACGGCGAGTCTTCCAGAGGCAGGGTAGATAACTCCCTTGAACCCTCTGATCTGACAGGTATCTTGAGCTCGCGAAAGTCGACCCTGAGGCAGAGTAGGGCAGAGTAGACAGGGAGACTGGATATGGCCGAAAAAGGAAACTACCCCATTCGTTCGCCAAGCGCCCCATTTTTTACTCTTCCGTCTGCTCCGCCATGGACGCACTCTTTGTGCCCCTTGCAGGTTTGGTGGGCGCGTCCGTTGACCAAATCAAGGTAAGCCCATAGACCCACTGATTCACAAAACTAAAGAGGTTCCGTCTCGACCAGCTCATAACATGCTTGCTGATTGCATACCCGCTTGGGAGTCTCTTCATTCGCATACCATCGAGCCAGCCGGCGTTGAAGCACCTATTCAATATCGGCATTACCTTGCTGTACTTCTTCCCGGTGCTGAAGCTGTATTCCGCGTTCTTCCAGCTTCTGGCAAGCATTCTGGCGACATACTATCTCACCCGGTATAATCAGAGCTCTAGAATGCCTTGGATCGTGTTCTGGTTAGTATTCGCGCGCGATACACCCCAACTACATTGCTGACGGCCCTGCAGTGTTGTGATGGGCCACCTCACCGTCAAGTGAGTCTCCGAGGTTGAGCCCAGTCTTGGTGTACTAATCTCGTGCCAGCCATATTATACGCTCCATTTATAACTTCAGCTATGAAACGCTGGAGGTTACTGGGCCTCAGATGGTGCTTACCATGAAGCTGACAACTTTCGCATGGAATGTCTATGATGGGAGGCGACCCGCCGCAGTGTGTATACTTTTACTTTTACGCGTCTCAATAACTTATCGACGTGTCAAGGACCTCGACAAATGGCAAATGGCCAAGCGCGTAACCAAATTTCCATCCTTGTTGGAGTTTTTGGGCTATTCGTCAGTACGCGCTGCTAACTCGACGAGCATTTGATTCTAACCCGTGATAGATTCTATTTCCCTGGGATCCTCGTTGGGCCATACCTCGATTATGCAGACTACATGGATCTGATCAATGAAACCATGTTCAAAAGCCTCGCAGTAAAAGGCAAATCCGGACGAAATGTCCCTGCCGGCAGAAAGCGCGTCGCTTACCGCAAAATGTTCGCTGGTCTCGTGTACCTGGGCATATTCGTCGTCTTGGGCGGTTCTTGGAACTTCGGCATCTCCCTTACGCCCTGGTTCGTCGAACAAAGCCTGTTGTACCGGTGAGTCAAGTATCGGATGTCCGCCCACTTCTGCTCAGTCGCCAACTCGGGAAGCATTGCGATATACCAGGTGTGTGGCGTAATCGAGCGCTCGAAGTATTACGCCATCTGGACCCTCACCGAGGCACGTCCTGTCACATATACATCTCGCGCGTTTGTCTGACGGTCAGCGCTAGGGTGCCAGCATTCTGACGGGACTCGGGTTCACCGGTATAGGTCCCTCTGGGGAAACACTCTGGACAGGCGCGGCGAACGTCGACGTCCTCGTCATAGAAATCCCGTCCAATTTCAAGGTCCTTCTTGATGCGTGGAACATGAAAACAAACGTGTGGTTGAGAGAGTGTGTGTACAAGCGCGTCACTCCGAAGGGCAAGAAACCGGGGTTCAGAAGTAGCATGATCACATTTACGACCAGCGCGTTCTGGGTACGTTTATCTGGTCCTTCCTCTCTGTCCCTCCCTTTGACACACATATTAGCACGGCATTGCAAGCGGCTACTACCTTGCTTTCCTGACGGGTGGCTTCATCACCACCATCGGACGTCTTGCACGATCCAATATTAGGCCACTTGTCCTTGAAGCCCCCGGAACTCCGCCCTCGATTGCGAAACGTGCTTACGACATCGTGGGCACGGTCATTACGACCCTTTTGCTGAACTACGCTGCGTCGCCGTTCATGCTGCTCACCGCTAAAGGTTCGCTCATGACATGGGCGCGACTGGGCTTCTACGGTCACATTATCATTGGTGGCAGCATGGCCTTCTTCTACGCTGGAGGAACCAAATTCTTCCGAGGGCTGCAGGCCAAGCAGGCTGCCAAAGTAGCGGTGGATGACTCGACGGTCGGCACCCCAGTACACGAGAAGCAGTTCATGGTCCCGCCGTCGTTTGACCAGATCGTTCCGCCCCAAAAGTAAACAGTAGATAAAGTCGCGCTATCTACTATCTAGATCTTGCTAAGATATAATATACGTATATCGCCCATCAATTTTGGATATTGTCATTCTGAACACGAGGACGGAGGACTCGCGGCGTCTTAAATCTCGGGTGCGCGGATTATGGACCGAGGTTCATTGTGCCTTCGATTCACACCGCACACCCTGTCGCCCCGATGGCCACGATATCTACGCTCGATACGAGCGAGCATTCCCCCGTCATGACTCCACAACCCATGGAGGATGAACCGGACGAGGAGTGGAAGGAGAACCGGAGGCAGATAATTGAGGACGGATTCAAGCCCATGATTCAAGAAGCCAAGGATCGGCTCGAACGTAAACTTCAAAGCATACCCCGGGGAATGGGGGACGCGGAGGAGGAGGCAGAACGAGAGCGCTTGGTGGAAGAGTTCCGCAGCGAAGCGGCCGCCATGAAGGCGCTGGCGAAGGAGGAGTTAGAGCATGCATTGGCACGCGAACGACTACAACGACGGTTAAGAAGAGATCTGCCGCCCATAAACTCTACGATGAACCACCAGAGCCTCCGCCTGGATTTGGAGCAGGAGCAAGCCGCGACCCTGAAGGCGGCGACGCTCAAGGGCGGCATGCTGCAGAACGACGCGACGAACGTCGAGGCTGCCTTCCGGAACCTCATTGACCCATCCTCATCACCCTCCGACGAACGCTCGAATTGGACGCCGACTTCCGAGACGCCTTCAGACTTGAACGGGGAGGCGGATGAAGGGAAGGATGACATGCAGGCAGACGCAGGCGCGTTAACCACCATCAAATTAACGCGACTGCCTAATGAGCCAGCTGTCTGGGTGAAGGCGAGCGACGCTGCGCGGCGGCACGACTTGGCTGTACGGCAGAGAGCAAATTCGAGGACCGAGGTCGGACGAATAGCGGCGCCGCCGCCGGAACCTGTCAAAAAGTGGGTGTCTGCCAGCGATGCTGCGCGGCGGGGAACGCATCGCAGAATCGAGTCTCAAGGTGCTTAGGGATGCGGGCACGGGGCGCGTCAGGGCATGCAAAAGAGGATAAGACGGGCATACAAAGAGAGTGTAAAGTAGCCTGGCATAACACATATAGCAAGTACCACCCCAAACTCCAACTCGGACATGCCCCACCGATGCTGGAGGATTTTGTGCGATTAGACCTTGAAGCCCTTGGACTTTCTGCGTCCACGACCCTGCTCGAACTAGAGGGGAGAAATAAGTCACAAGGCCAACGAAAAAGTATGAATGGAGTACTTTGCGGCCCTTGGAGATGGTGTAGGGCTTCTTGTTCTGGCCGGGACCTAAGACATTCGCGTTAGCCGACAAGAAAAATTTGACAAAAATGCAAAGGACGAACCCATGCCAAAGTGCTTGTTTGCCTCCCGGCAGTCTTCCTGCCGCGCAGCAAAACAGTGTTGGCACCGGTGGGTGCCCGGAGAGCGAGCTGGTCCAGGGTCAGCGCCTCTCCACCGGCGTTGAGGATACGCTCTTTTGCTGCGCGGGTGAAGCGCAGAGCAGCAATGGTGAGCTTAGGGACCTCAACCAGGCGGATGTCGTCCGTGACCGTCCCGACGGAAACGATGATTTTGTTGGGGAGGTCGACGGTGTTCGAAGTCTCCTTGACAATCCGCGACAGCGACAAGGGTGCGCGGTTCATCTTCGACAGGAAGAGACGGTGAAGGATGACCTTGTTGAAGCTGGCATCCGTGCGCCGTGCGAGGAACCGGTAGAGCTGTTGAACGGGTGAGTTGGAATAAATTAGCGACGCGAAAAATGGGCATACCTTGACGAGGAGAAGCAGATACGGGTCCCCGCTCTTGGGGGCGGTCCTGTTGCCCTTCTTGACGTGGTGGTGGGCGATGTCGATACCCTAGGACAGACAAAGAATTAATTGCAGCCTCCGAGCGTTTGAACCCGAGCTCACCATCGTGGTCTTGCGGAAGTGGTTGTGTTTTGCTTGTGAGAAAACCGAGGCGTGACTATGCAGTTGGTGTGACCGTATGATTCAAACTCCGCTCGTAGGCGGTTTTAGTTTTTTTTCGGTTTGGTTCTTTGCAAAAAAGTGCCAACTGTTCTCTACTCGAATAGCCTCTCCTACAGTTCGTCGAGTCTTGACCAACTATTCTGCAGGCGTGTTCGCTGTGCTGCATCTAACATCATAAAGCCGTGTGAAGAGAAACACGCGCAAATATCAGCTCTTTCTGTTTAACCACCACCATGGCGAGTCGCGGCTTTCCTCCCTGTTCGTCGTTCCCACTTACATCCGTCCTCAGTACGCTGAAACCGCTCCTCCAGTGGACCCTTACTCTGACGACTACAACAACGCTCCTCCTCCGTTGCCTGTTGACGGAGCCCCCCCACGTGGCCGTACCCGCTCCCGCAGCCCCGCTGCTCGTAGCGCCGGTGGCGGAGGTGGAGGTGGATACCGCAGCCCGTACCGCCGCAGGTCTCCCCCGGCCCCCCGTCGTCCGACCCATGCCCCAATTGTGCGTTGAATGTCCCAGATCCCATTTTTGCGAACAATACTTACGAGTCTCAGCAGGCACCCAATCCGTCCAATGTACTCGGTGTGTTTGGCCTGAGCATTCGCACCCAGGAGCGCGACCTCGACGAGGAGTTCAGTCGCTTCGGAAGGGTCGAAAAAGTCACGATCGTGTACGATCAAAGGGTCGGTCTTTCTGCACGCTGCATGCGTCTTGAACAGTACTCACGGATACAAAAGCAGTCCGATCGATCCCGCGGGTTTGGTTTTATTAAAATGGCCACCGTCGAGGACGCTACCAGGTGTATCAACGAGCTCAACGGCGTGGTATGTTGATCTGTTCTTGATCTACATCACCCACTCATGATTGTTGCTCAGGACCTCAACGGCCGTCGCATTCGCGTCGACTACTCCGTTACCGATCGTCCTCATGCCCCGACGCCCGGCGAATACATGGGCCACCGTCGCTCTGGTACCCGTGACACGTACCAAGGAAGGGACTCTAGGGACTCTAGAGATACCAGAGATTCATACCGCGACCGCGACTCATACCGCGAGCGAGACACCCGTCGCGGAGGCGATCGCGACCCGTACGGCCGGGACAACAGGGACAGCAGGGATTGGCGCGAGCGTCGTAGCCCGCCTCCGTCCAGGGGTGGAAGGTATTCACCTGACAGGCGGCGCAGGAGCTACTCCAGGAGCCCCCCAAGAGGCAGCAGCCCGAGAAGGGAATATGATGCGCCGGCTGCTGCTCCGGTGTCAGCGTCCCCCGCAGACGCACGCTGGTAATCGCATCACGCTGCCCGTCGTCGTTGCAAGTGGTCAAAGGGCAATAAAATGCGGGCAAGAGGTCAAGTACCCAAGTGATGAAGAGGTTTTCCGGTTCGTGGCGCCGCAAGCTTCGAATTTTCATTCTCTACAAAATGCCGTGAAGAACTGGACCCTATACGATAGCAAATGATCCCAAGTTTTCAAGTTTCCGTCGCAACTGTTTTTCCTAGTACCCGTCGTCGCTGTCTTGTCTCCCTATGTTTTGCAAGTACAAGAGTCTCCCGTCCATGCCCCAACCAGGCTGCCTAAAAGTGGTGAAATTGGACAGCTATACGGCATGCACAGCGTCTACCTGTCCGTGGTAATATCCTTGCAGTGGCGTCGCTTGCAAGCGCTGACACTGTATGTACGCTGGGCGCCTATCGAAGCGTTGTATTTTGATGGTAAGTCAGGTTTGTGTGATGCTTCGTGCTGTATTTTTACGTACCCCGAATGAATACATTTTATTTTCACAAATTGGTGTAGCTGAGACTCTTGTGTGCTGAGCAGTAATGATGACGCAGAAAGTTAAGAGAGTTTACGGCGCGAATGTTTGATCGAAGTCCATTTTGGGAAGTCATGCAGACGCTCAACTTTTGTCTCGACCCAAATTATCCACTTTTCTCAACTCTCCTTTGAGACGCCAATATGCCTCGCATACGAAAGGGTATGCTCAGTTCAATGTCTGGGGACTGTCTGCTCACTACTGGAAACAGAGACGAGTAACCGCGGGTCCACAAATGAACGCAAAAAGATTCTGCACAAGGTGCGGGAGAGCCGGAAGAAAAAGGCCAAGGCCGCGAAAAAGAACCCTCAGTGGAAGTCCAGTGCGTGATTGAATCCCTTTCAGCGTAGTTCTATGGCTGAACATCGAGATTACAGAAACCAAGAAAGATCCCGGCATCCCCAATAACTTCCCGTACAAGGATCAAATTCTAGCTGAGATCGCTGACCAGCGTCGGGTGGTGCGTCCCTGAATAGTAGGACGCAACGAAGTGCTTATACCGTGTGTCCAGGCCGCCGAGGAAAAGCAGCGCAAAAAGGACCAAAAGAAACCGAAGAAGGCGGCGGACAGTGACGACGAAGATGCGGACGACGCTGCCTCCGAGCATGACAACGCTAACGAAGTCTTTGCTGAGGTCAAAGCATTGGGATTGGCCCAAGGCTTCGACGGCATTGCGAGCCTTAGTGCGAAGCGCCTCGACAACACGAAACTGAAGCCGAGAGACGTCGCCGTGGAAGTCGAGGAAGTCGGGAGGAGGAAGAGGTTCCCGTGCTCATCAACCGCGACCTGCCGAATTTGAAGGCGGTTTTGGACGAGGCAGACGTCATCGTCGAGGTCCTTGACGCCCGAGACCCGCTTCCGTTCCGCAGCGCCCACTTGGAAGAATTGGCTAGCGCGAAGCCTGGTCAGCGGGTTCTCCTTGTGCTGAATAAAATTGGTGCGCCGAGCCGTCTCCTTATTTTTCCGCTCATATTTAGGCGTCTTTGCGAACAGATACTTGTCCGCGTGAATCCGTTGCTTCGTGGGCAACATATCTACGGGCCCAGCATCCAACTCTCACATTCCGTGCCGCCTCGTCGTTCCTACCCGCTGGCCCCGAGCTCGTTATTAAGGACGTCAAGGAAAAGGGCAAAGGAAAGGCGAAGGTGCCTTCCGACAACGCCCTAGGCGCAGACTCCGTTCTGGAGTGTCTAGGCGAATGGGCGGAGCAAAAGAAGGGAGACAAACCCCTCTGTGTTGCCGTCGTCGGATTCACCAATGTGCGTCCGGACTTGATGCTCGCCTTCCGCCGCTAACGCTGTGATTTAGGTAGGGAAGAGCTCGTTCATCAACTCTCTCCTGCGCAAATCTGCGGTCCCTATCTACACACTCGCGACGTCCTCGCGTGGACCGACGACGACTACATACGCCCAGGAAGTCACGGTCGAGGTCAAGGGCAAACAGATTCGTCTCGTCGATACCCCAGGGATTTCATGGGCGGCGGATGCTGCCGCTGCAGACGCTGACGATGTGGAGGATCTCGAAAGCATTCGTGCTCGTGATATCCTCATGCGGAGCAAGGGTCGCATAGACCGTTTGAAGGACCCAATCTGGGCTGGTGCGTAGCGTGTCACCGACACCTCAATGCAAGTGCAAGTAGCTAACATTGCTTTCAGTCAAGCACATCGTGTCCCGCTCCAATACGGAGGATATGATGCTGCTGTACAGCTTGCCAGCCTTCTCCGCCGGTAATACGGATTCTTTCCTGTCATGTGTTGCTCGGGCGCATCAACTGGTAAAAAAAGTATGCTCATATTCCAAGTACGCATTGACGAAGCTGACTCGGCTTGTGCGCTTCTAGAAAGGTGAATTGGATCTCACCGGCGCCGCGCGCATCGTATTGCGCGACTGGAGCATCGGTAAATTCCCTCGGTATACCGTGCCGCCCGCCTCGACAGCACCAACATCTGCGCCAACATCTTCCGACGAAGCGGCGTTGGCGACGCTTCAACCCCGGAAGGACATACGGAAAGCTCGGGGGCTGGTGAAGCTTAAATGCGGTGCCATCGAGACCCGGAAGGCCTCAGTGGAGGAGCCTTGGGCTCCATTGTCCCCGGAGAAAGACAACGAAGTAGATGACGAGGACGAGCAGGAAATTGGCGAGGAAGGCGAGGACGTTGAGGACGACGACGAGGAGGAGGAGGTGGTGGTGGAGGAGGTGGAGATGGAGGTGGAAGAGGAGCCAGCCCTCTCCGGGAAGCAGAAAAGAAAACGCGCCGCGGAGAAGGCACCCCCGCCTCGCAAAAAGGTCTCATTCGGACCTGACCCCAAAACCTCCAAGCAGGCTCGTTCAGCAGGCTCTCTCGCACGGAAGCCCACCGCCTCGACGACCGCAGCTCCGAAGGAGAAGGCTCAAACCGCAGCACCAAAGAAGGATCGGAAGGTGGCCAATACCGCCGCGGTCAAGGCGAAGCCCTCGCAAAAGGCGGCTACCGCCGGTGGTACTGTCGGAGAGGAGTACGACTTTGGGCGGTTTTTCTGATCATTATTCATCGGTGTGGTCTCGCCGATTAATGGCTTTCATTCATGTTGCTCTCCATTCGTGCCGCAAGTTGCTGTGAGCGCTTCCATTCTGACATCGGCGTAGTACATGAGCGAATGTTAGAATGTGCCGCCGGCGTTAGCGTTCACCGGAATTCTACCTGTACATCTGCAATTTCACGCTCGCCCTATCCGCCAGCACACGGTAAAAGCCGCCGCCGTTTGATTCGGCTTGACCTCGGCGTGCACTATGTCCGCAATATCACCCTCATTGTCCAAATGTCCATCGACTGCGGCAGACGGCATGCTGCAAGTCCGTCGTCTGGCTTCAACAATGCATATACAGGCGCCAAAAATTTCGCTTTCACCCTCTTTGTCACTCGATGCTACCAGCGTCCCCGGTTCACACTTGCCTCTTAAAGGTTGTCGGCCTCGAATTGGCATGCTACCGATGTCCACGGGCAACTTTATTCAATGGAGGACTGCCTTTTGCCTCTCCAATAAGGTTTCTATTAGAGCCTTGTCTCTGCTGGCGCCGAGGTCGTTTCCCCGGCGGCTTTACAGGCCTGGAACCAGAACACGGTCATCTGTCGTCGCGACATGATTCAGATGATGCTTCGAAACATGACGTCGCCTGCAAGAACAAACATATATATAGCTAACTGTGGCCCAGGAGTATGTGTCCCTCTTGGTTCTTGGGACCCACCCAACCACGCCCTTGTGTCTCTGACTCCGGCTGGCCATTCATCTCCAATCCATGGGATACGGCCCCGTTGTTCTCATCCTCTACTTAAAGCACTCCTTAATCTGCCCATAACTCACGACCCATGACGATCTCTCGCTTTCCCATTGATATTTCTTTTAACTGCCACCGCCAATCCCTCTCCTGCCGTCGCGAATCTCTACAGACGAAGATGGCTCTATTAACGATTCTCCTTCGAATGTAAAGGTAAATAATCAGTCGCATCCCTTTATTCATTCATTCCCTCACACCTCCTATATCAGGAATCCCTACTCTCACGAATCAGTTCTGGCCGGAATAGACAAGTGATGGACACGAAGACCGACACGCTCTTCACAGCGTTCCCTGTCGAATTGCGTGTCGAGGTCTTCCTCCAATTCTGCGGGATGTACTGCCCCATTGGCAAAGACACTGAGGGGCCCGTTCTGCTCCTCCAAGTTTGTCGGGCTTGGAAAGAATTAGCCCTGCAGAACCCCACAGCTCTGGACATCATTCGCGCTCGATTTCCGACCGTTCCCTGGTCCCAAAAAGAGCGAGTTCCTCATATCCGCATTGAAGGGGTGGATAGATCGCTCTCGAAATCTTCCACTCTCGTTCAAATTGCGGTATCCCGGCCCTGTCTCGGACGCCACATGCACCAATCTGATTCAGTGTATCCTTCCATCATCCGCTCGATGGCGCC
>JARGYA010000999.1:0-28700 GCA_029204335.1 Mycena vulgaris
TATCGTGGACTTCGCGCTTCATTCTTGGGACGCACTACATAAAATTCCTCTCCCAACACCCTTTGCCAATGGTACCCGCCTGAAATCGCGCCGCGTCGAAATTCTGATTCACCAAGTTCTTCGTACTCAGGCTGTGTCTCAAGATTTTTATGGCATCCACGTCCATTCACGGCCCACAATCGTCAACGGTCGAAAGTCCAGTCTTGCTCATAACCAACTCTTCTCGAGTGCCGACGCGATCTCTGAAATATTTAACGCGTTGGACTCGCGCGTTCGTTAGACTCCGAGTCTCTACTTTGAAGGCGATGGGTGTACGCGCTGTCTACTGTCCTGCGCGTCCGTCTTTAGCCCACATTCAAGGACCCGCGTGAATGTGTAGCATAGATCCAATGCAAATATTGCTGTCTCTATAATGTGTCGAGAAAAATACATTTCTGTGCAAGTCCGTGCGAATCTCAATAGTTGCACAGAAACTAGGGATTTGAAGCTCGTTTGCCTCAACCTCTTATGATATACTTGCGTAATCCGCTTCCTTCGATGAGAGGCGGAAGAATATTTGATATTGGGAAGGACGGTGTGGTAGATAGTAGATACAGTGATGCGTACAGGGTGGATAGAAATACAGGATGTCGATAGTAATGCTACAAATGGATACGTGGTACTTGTACAATGTGGGATGAGAATACAAAAGAGAAAGAAAAAAAAAAATCCTCACTCCCACGCCCTCATCTTCCCGAGCGCCTTTGCGCTCAGAGGCGCGCGATTCTCGTCCCCATCAGCCTCCTCCTCCCCCTCCCCGTGCACCCCCCCACTCGCCGCCTCTGTCCCATTCGCAGTAGACCGCCCGAGTACGATCCGCTCCGCGGTGAAACACCGTGCCCTCCGTACCTCCGAATCCCGCCGCTCCTCGTTGGAAGAGCAAAAGGCGAGCTGCCGCTCCAGACTCTCCTGCCGGCCCTCCAGCTGCTCGGGCGCGACGCTCGCAAAGACATTTAGAGTCACATCCAAGGTCGGCATCCTGCGGTTGGGAACCGTCCCCGCCGTAACCCCAAAGCTTGCCTGCCCAGGAGCCGACGCGTGCTGACGATGGTCGGTGGCCTGGTTGTCCGCCGGCTTCGATGGGAGCCGGAACTGCCTATCAGGCTGCGGGTGCACAGCCGGTGCCCCCAGCTCGCTGAGCGAGAGGACGGACGTCGCCGCAACGAGCGAAGGCGAAGGCGAGGACGGAGATGCTGTCGGTTCCTCGGTGGGAGCGGCGGGGGCAGCCGAAGGCGGGGCGGGGGCAGCGGGGACAACGACGACGTGTTTGCGAGGTTGCGCACCGGTGGCCGTGGCCACGAGGCGGGACAGGGGGGGAGAACCCGCGAGGACTTGGCCTGCTGGCCGTGCACGAGCACCACCGGCGACCGATGCGGGGCGCTTTGGGGCGCTCGGCACGTTAGGGCTGCCGGAGCGACGCGCAGTCCCGGTAGGCAGCCGCGGCAGCTCGCCCGTGGGAGTCCCGTCAATCCTGACGCGAGAAGGGCGGGAAGGCGCGGTCGGGGGGGTCGAGGGGCGAGCGCAAGGGGGGAGGGGAGGCGTGGGGACGATCGGTTTCCGAGAGCTTCCCGACGCGGAAGGAGGCGGCGTTGGTCGGCTGACCGACGCGGGGACTACAGTAGCCACCTCGACCTTGGCGCGAGGGATGACCGCCAGTCGCGCAGAGGCTGTTGCCCGCTTCGCAGTGGGTGGTGGGAGCGCCTTCAGAGCCTGCGAAGCGCCGCCGGCCCGAGCAGGGGGCTTCGACGGGGGACCCTGCACGCTCGGCCGTGGGGTCACGGAGCGAGCTCGGCCCAGACGAGCTGCCACGGACCCAGAGGCGGGAGAAGCAGTGCGGCCGGCGGGAGGAGTTGCGGTAGCAGCGAAGGGGCGCTGGGGGCCGCTGTCGTCGAAAGCACCGGGTGCGGCAAGTTCAGGATCGGACCCTCCGTCGGCTCTTGGCCTGCGCCTAGAGCGAACGTGTCGGCATTGGGCGTTTGGGCGCCGTCGACGAGAGCGTCAACTTCGGCGACTGCCTGCAGTGGAGTGCCCGTCGGTTCGCCGCCTGGAGCACCGGTGTCGGCGTGGGGCTGCTGAGCGTCGACGAGAGGCGGGGGAGCGACGACCGCGTGAGCGGCGGGCGGGGGGGCGACGGTCGGAGACGGGACAGGGGGAGGCGGTTCGACCAGAGCCGCGAGTTGCACCAGGCGGTGGCCAATCTCCGAGTCCTCCATCCTCACCACAAGCCGGGGGGTGTTCGCAAGCCAGGGAGCGTTCGCAACCCGGGGGGTGTTCACAAGCCGGAGGGTGTACACCAGCCTCCAGGACTTCCTCGATGAGGTATACCGCCGGATCCAAGCCACTAACAGGATGAGGATCGCTGCCACCAGTAGCATTACCGCCCACTCTGTAGAGCTCTTAGGTGGGCTCTCCGTGACGGTGACGGGCGTACACGTATCCGCGCTAGGAACCCTGGAAATGGCGCGGGCGACAATTAGGAAAGCCGCAGGTTCCTCGGGAAAACTCAATCCTGCTGGAGGGGTTGCGGTAGTTTCCTGGGGTGAAATCGCTTCCGGCGAGGATGGGGGTGCAGAGAGCTCGATTGATTGTGCCGGTTGCTCTGGAAGAAGGGCGGGTGCGGTAGTTTCGTGTGCTGGAAGCGTTTCCGGCGATGAAGGGAGGGCAGGGACAGGGAACTCGAGTGGTGGTTGTTCGGGAAGGAGTAATCGTGTCGGAGGGGGTACGGTAGTCTCGTAGCCTGGAAGCGCTTCCGGGGAGGAACGGGACGCATGTACACGGAGCTTGGTTGAAGGAATGTAATGTGGGTTGAGACAGACCCTAGAATGTTCTATTTTCGGAAGAACTACTGCGTTCTCGCCAACTAGTAGATCAGAGTAAATCAGCGCTCAAAACCTGGAGTGCGTTGAAAACGAACTGAAGGTAGTGTTTATCGCTCAAGAAGGGTCGATATCGTAGGATGCGTGGCGGCGAGTGGGCATGCGGGGAAGCCGTCCCGAAGTCGCGCGCCATGGGGTGAGCCCCGCCTGGGTTGGGTATTTCAGGACAGGAAAGAGATGGGATGGGATGGAAACAACGAAGGTGATGGCGGTCGGAGAGAATCGCATCGAGCGAGTCGAAGAGTATCGCTGGGGGAGATGGTGGAGGGGAGAAGGAAAGAGAGATGCGGCCACGTGATACTCCTGCGCGTTTGTTGTGATGTGTTTCGCAGACTTGTTCAAATGTCAAGCGGCTGACAGTCCAGTTCACACTTGATCCCGTACCACAACATGCTCCAAATCCCCTCGTCCGTTCTCAGCCTCTTCTCCTTCTCGTCGAAGGGCCTCGCTGGTCTTTTCGGTGGCTTCTGCATTGGTGCTCAGATTACGTTCACTGTCGTCCTTTCTGCCATGTCGGGATCCATCCCCAAGGACAGCTTCTACGACGCAACTCGAACCATCAAAATCGTCCTCCTGCCTACAAAATGTCTCCTTTCAACCGGTACCGTCTCATTTCCTTACACCGCCGCCATCGCCTACGCTACCGTCACATTCGCCAGCCTCTTCTATATCTTTCGTGCAAAGGGCATTTCGTGCAGCTTCACTCCATCACCCCATAGAAACCCGGACCCCACTCCTCATAACTCGACGCAATCAACCTCCTCCTCCCCCCCTCATAATCAGATCGGTGCCCAACCTCCCTCACCTCCACCCGACTCCGGTTCTAGGACAAGACCCCGCGCCGGAGTTTATGGGCGTGGATTTTGTGCCTCATCGTCTTCATTCTAGCTATTTCTGGGGTCGTTGGGGCTTACGTGTATTTCACCACCCACGATTCGTGCAAGCGGTTGACCGCGCTGGCAGCGTTCTCCCACCACGGCTTGTCGCAGATCGAACAGGGTTTCTTCGATGGATGCAGCGCGGTTGCGTCGTGCATTTTGAGCTTCAAGACTCACATCTCCCTCCGTGGCTGGCAATATTCGAAGATCCTCCTCGTTGCCCTTTCAACTCATTCGGTCTCGCTCCTCGTCGTGTGGGCCCTCCGTCGCATACGCGTAAATCTAGTAAAGCTCGCGGGGATAACCTATATGGTGCCCTTCCCCCTACTCCTGGTATTGGTTATGATTGGCTCCTCCTCCTACCTCAGCTGGATCTTCTGGATTAGATACTACTTTGGTAATCGCTGCGGATGCGTCCCCACTGCTCGCGGGATTAATTGGAACATTATTCACTTCTCTTCGTACTTGTCATCTTTGGCAATATCCCACTTCGACGAAATCTCCGTGAGTGTAGCATTAATTATTTCTCTCCACCTCACACTCACGATATTTTCAGACGATGATTGGTGTTCTGGTGATTCACACTTCTGCGGTGTGCCTCGGGACTGTGTTGCTCGTCCTTTCCGGGTTCCCTCCCACCATCTCGGCTGCGTTTCAGGAGCTATCTTATCCGCCGCGCCTCCGCTATTTGTTGGAGTCTCGCGTAATATTCATCAGTTTCTGTTACCTTGAAGCTTTGGTCGATTTCTCGTGGCAGCTCTATCGTTCCCTTCCCCCGGAAGCAAAGCGATTGCTATGGCAGTCGCCTTCCTATCAACACGCGAGGGTCGATGTGCTCCACATCTTCTGGTTTATGCTTCAGCACTATCAAGAATGGAAATCTGCCCAGCTCGACGAGTTTCACGAGCTCACCGCCGGGCTTTCGAACACCCTGAAGGCAGGTTTTAATTCCTGGTGGGACATATGGAGCGACCTTCCCTTGGTGCAGAAATTGGTAAGCCGCGTCGCGCCGTCTCTTGCACCCTTGCTGACCGTCCCTCCAGCTCATTGCAGCCCCGGTCGTCGTATTCTATGGCTACTCCTACGTCGTGAGTAATTTCTCGCGCAGTTTCTCTGGCTTTGACTTATCACCTCTCAACAGATCCCGGGTGGTCGCAGAGTTCTATTGCTTGTTCGAAGGTGGCGACTTCAATATTGATATCGATGGTAAGTCTTCTCTGTTCTTCCTCGTCGTTCCCTGTCTCATTCTCCATTATCATCTCAGATATCCTCACATTCTTCTTCACCTTATCGCCTCGGTTGAGAATCGGCTAGCGGTGCGACGGACGACGGCGAGTTGACGGCCAGTAGAAGCGGTCAAAGTAGCCCCGACGGCAGACACCAAGAAAACGGGAGAAAAATACAGCATCGATCGACAGAGGACCACGCGCGAAGCGGCCGGTGTGGCCATGGGAACCGTAGGGGACGCCTTACCTTTCTCGCCACCAGCAAGCCTTCTCACCTCTGCCATCCCCTGTATCTTCCATTCCTGGACGGTATCTCATTCACGACGTGTTCGTTTTCTGGCTGCCTCTTCCTCATGCAAATTCTGACGCGCGACTTCTCAGTGCTGGCCCCGCTTGGGTCATCGATTCGCTAAAATCCCCGCCCGCTTTCCGACCGCCGAGTCAGGTTATACCCGCAGCTCCATGTCTTGTGTTTGCTGCACCTAGATCTGAACCTTTTGGTTATCTGCTTGATCGAGATTAGGAATATCTCGTTGTACATTTATTTTTATCCTCCAAGAATGCCGTGGTTGTACGTTGGGAATCTCACTTAGATTCTCCTGATTTATATGTAGCGTCTAAATATTAGAAGGATTCTAGACTTGGAATCCACTGGCAGAGTCAAAATCCGCCCTGAACAAATTCGTAACTGGTTTCTTGAGATGCCGACTTTTCAACTCAGTAAATGATAATTAACATTAGCTCAGTTTCGTTGCTTCAGCGCTGGAAGTCTAACAAGAGGAACATAGCAAATAGGACCATTGTTTGCAAAGGTTGAACTTGCACTTGAACATGTGCATCATTGATCACCGATCATGCCGGCGTACGTAGCCTTTCTCCAGCCTCAGGCCTGAGTGTTTTTCCTCTTTCAGATGGCCGACAAATTTACAGTCATTCGCGAAGTATATCTCTTCATTCTCAAAGGTTCACCTTACTCATCCCTGCTACTGCCAGGTCGCCAAGAATATCTGGACTTTCTCAAGGTAAATAGGTTGTAGCTTCAGAGAAGCCGGATACTCAGACTCGGAGCCGCGCGATAGGCCCTTTTCTTACCTGGGGATAATTCCTGTTGGCGGCCGGTCAACCGCCATCAAGATGACGAACGGCGGCGTCTGGGTACTTGCATCAACGCCGCTGAACCCAGAGACAAAGGCAAAGATCGACGAGCTGGGGCCCGTACAGTGCGTATGCATCGCTGTTTGCTCCATCAGTCCATTTAGATTATCGCAAGGTATATAATCAGCCCCGACGGGGTGCACCATCTATATCTCGGTGCGGAAAACTCGAGTACATCGACTTGTGGTTGATTAATTTTCTGCGTAGGGGAGTTCAAGAAAGCCTATCCCACCGCCAAGCTAATTGGGCCTGCTGAGGCTGTTGCGCGGGGCGACAAAACCCTGGCGTTTGACGGCGTCTGGGGCCGCGACCTGCCGGAAACCAAGTACGGATTCGAGGAAGACGTGCGCATTTTCGAATGATATTCTAAACGTGCACTTATCTTCATCTTTGCTGTATAGATTATAGCATGGTGAGGATCTGGAACCGGGCGACAGATCTGGCTACCTCTTACGGACATGCTGGGTAGCTACTTCTCCGGGTTTAAAACCAAGGATGTCGCGTTCTTTCACCCGGCGTCGGCGACCATGGTGCTTATTATGCTGGCACGGCTACCTGAGGAGCTCACACTGCGTTTCGCAGATCCAAGCGGATCTGCTATTTAACCTCCCGTGCACCGAGCAGGTTCGTGTGTTCAGCGAAGCCACGATTCATACCTAATACGCACTTCGTTCAGTACTCTAAAACCAAATCCTCCGGCGCCTTTCCGCTCCTCAGCAGCTTCAAACCCTCCTCATGGCTTCACAGCAAGTTCTCTTCCTCCATGGGCGATGACAAGGCGTCAGTTCCTCTTCCGTTTTATCTATCAATCACATAAATACTAAGGACATCTGCATACAGGGCAATGAAGCGCGACGTAAAGACCGTCGCGGACTGGGACTTTCAGCGCATCATCCCTTGCCACGGTGACGTTATCGAGTCCGGCGCGAAGCAGGCGTGGCTCACCGCGTACAAAATGTACCTGGATCCCGCGTGAACTTTGCGTGAATTACTTAGTGAATCCGCCTCAACAATACCGCATGGATATATGATGGCTCAAATCTTTGGTGGAGCTAAACCCAGCTGTTAACGGGCACTTAGTGTGTTGTTCCTGAAAAAAATACATACTTATTGACACTGCATCTACCTTTCAACCGGAATCTTAATTCAGACGGTTCTCGTCGCTCGAAGTTCCCTTCAAAAATGTTTCTGGCTCATGAATTGGACAGGATTGAGAGTTGAATACTATCTGGGACACGACATACCTCCCATGTCCGACATTTGTGCTTGCTATTATATATTCCTGGTACAATGTTGGTTTCGGACTCAGTGACCGATTTCGGACTTTGTGCCGATTTTCAAACTTGATCACCACGCTCATCATAAAGCCAACAGTCGGGCGCCTCACCCGCGAGCGCATCGTCGACGGTCTCGTTTATCCCCACATTGCTCCCGGCCGTGCAATCTTGCGAATTGGCACCAGCCTTGGCTCTGCAAGACCGAGCTACTTCGGTGTAATTGATAGTAAAGAGGGAATA
Source organism: Mycena vulgaris (assembly GCA_029204335.1). Lineage (NCBI taxonomy): Eukaryota > Fungi > Basidiomycota > Agaricomycetes > Agaricales > Mycenaceae > Mycena > Mycena vulgaris. The sequence goes on from JARGYA010000999.1 coordinate 7,692, forward strand.
CTAGTGCTAGTAGTAGGTTTAACCCAAGCGTAAGTGAGCTCATATCGACGTTACTACGTCTTCAGCTCAGGTCTTTGCAGATCGAACGCTTGGTGCCAATTATGGCGTCTCGAGGCAGCGACGTAAACCGGCCGACAGGCAGCGAGAGGGCAGCCCTTGCCACTTGTCGTGCTCGCATCGCAGAAATACAAACCAAAATGCTGGAGCTAGAGCGCTCTCTCCGCTCCCTGCGACAGGAGAAGGAATTGATGCAGGGTCAACTCGACGGCTACATCTATCCAGTCCTCACCTTACCCAACGAAATCGTCTCGGAAATCTTCATCCACTTCCTCCCGGTCTACCCGGAACGCCCTCCGTTAACCGGTCCCGGCTCTCCGACGCTGCTGGGGCAGATATGTCGTAAATGGAGGGAGATTGCGCTGACGACTCCCGCACTTTGGAGGGCAGTGGCACTGTTCTTCCCTAAACAGCAGAGGCGCGAGCCGAATCTTGGCCTTCTAGACGCCTTCCTAACCCGCTCGGGCTCTTGTCCGCTTTCAATCAAATTGGTCTACTACGATACTATTAGTGACTCGGAACCCTCACCGAGAATAGCTCCATTTCTTCAGAAAATTGCATCGCACTGCACACGCTGGGAACATTTGAAACTATACGTCCCTCAGCATTCTCTTCGCTCTATCACAGGCCCACTCCCTTTCCTCCGGAGCCTGCAAATTGGGGTTCCAACCGCAGATCCGGAGCCCAGTGAAAATACAGACGGATCGATCCTAACCTCCGCCTTCCTCACCGCCCCTCTTTTGCGCCAGGTCAATCTCAGATCCCATCAGGATGTTTACTCTACCATTTTACCTTGGTCACAACTGACCGTATTGACTGTCGAGTTGGTCCTCCCCGGCGAATGCGTTCCGATTTTGAACCAGGCGGTCAATCTTGTTTATTGCAAGCTGTTGATCTACTCAGGCATGCAGGATGATTTGGATCCACCGAGGTGCATACGCACGGCCATTCATTTAGCGGTTATCGTAACTAACCATAATCCCAGCTCGAGAGATTTAACCCTCTGTTGCCTAAACACTCTGGTTCTAATCGACATGTTCCCGGGTTTGGGTTTTCACACCAGATTTATCAACGCATTAACTCTCCCAGCTCTACGCAAGCTTCATGTCACAGAGCAGCTCCTTCAGCCCTACCCGGTTCATACACTCGTGTCCCTGGTATCAAGATCGCAGTGCGACCTGCAGGAGTTGTGGATCGAAAAACCGACCATAGCCCACTATCTGTACCGGAACGCATTGCCTTCTGTTGCGTCCTTCATCTTCGGTCGCAAGCTGCTTGCCGAGCACGGGTTCGTCGGGGAGTCTGACACTGAGGCTAGCGAGAGCACAGACTCGGATATCGAGGAAGAAGCGGAGACCAACCCGGATCTCGATGATGGCGGAGAGGAGAGCAGCGACTCTGAGTCGTCGGATTGACCTAGTAGAACCCTTCGCAAACTTGTACATACTTTGATTGACTCGGATATCCTTGACACCAAAATTCTATTCCTTCCTCTCATCATTCGTGCTCCCGCTTTGCGGCTGATGCTTCCAGAGCTTGGCAGAGTTCTGATGCAATGCATATACACCCGGTGCAACCTATTACAGTTGAGACTTGAGACTCAGTTGGAGCGAAATTCACTTTTGCGGCCCACAGCCTTTCATGAGAGTGTACGAAGGTTCTGCGGATTTGTTGGCGGTCCGTTTACGTTTTGTACCCAATACATAAATCCAAAACAGCGGGAGGCGTCAGTGCGACCCTGGACCCAGGTCAGTCATGACTTCACCGCGACACTCGCAATGCTCGCGGACCGTCCCGCCAGCCAAAGCCGAGGAAGGAAAATGCGGCCATGAGTTTGTGTTGTAAAAAAAAAAAAAACATAAAGGTAGACTCCAAACACGAAATGGTATTCTACCACATTCATACTTTCGAAATTCACTGCTGTTTCTAAACGGGACCGCGCAGGACTACCTATCTGTACCGTGACATTAATACTAGGAGTGCATAATCCAGACCGTGGCGATGACCTGTGCGCCCGTCAGGCACACATATAAAATACGGAAAATAGTAGCACGTACCGACGTTCGCATGGACTCGTAGAGCCATGAGGACGAGCATCGCGTCAAACTATTGCATTTGGTCAGTATGCACGTACACACCCCGAGGTGGCCGGGCTGTGCACAAGGAGGACGTGGTGCCGACGAGCACGGGCACAGCGCCGGTGAGCACGGGAGCGCGACGAGCGGCCGCGGGGAGGATGAAGGGGAACATGTCTGCGGCGAGCACGGCATCGCACAGCCCAGGGGTCGTGGGCACATAGTGGCGCGGCCGCTCAAGGATTCGGGATGTGTTAGCAAGCAGTTCAGGGAACCGGCGCGCAGGTTGGCGGGTACGGCGGGGTGCTACTCCGAGGACGATGGCGACTGTAGCCCGACAGGTATGATGCGGGAAGGGGAGAGCTTGCGACCTAGAGCGAAGGAAACGCATGCGGCTTCGCGCCTTCGTCGCTCACGGTCTCGCTGTTGCTCGGCAGAACGAGACGCAGTCTCACACATCGCATCCTCGCAAGGTGGATCGCTCGTCCTGCCGTCGGTAAGGTGCTGTACCCCTCCGGAACATTCGGGTACGTCCCTGGATTTGTAAAATCTCCCGCAGCACAGCCCACTCGAGCACCGGCGGGCCAGGGTTTGCGGCAGTAATCAGAAGGCGTTTGCGGGAAGGAAGATTAGAACGGAGGCGGAACGGGAGGGGAGCAGGGGAGGAATATTAATGGCAGAGTAAAGTACCACCTCGAAACATCGCAACAGTGGCTTCGCGTCGCGCGCGGTTGAAGGGAGGCCATGAGAGTGTTGAGGCAGAGTAGACCAATAATCAATTCCTTCTAATCAGGACATCGACGACTCCCTCCCGGGACTAGAGACACACCATCGCGCTCCGCATCCTTCACATTTCCACGGTGTTTGTGCTCGCCAGCGAGGATGAAGCGTAGGCATTGATCCTTAGGACGAATGCATTTCGACGAGAGGGCTCTGAGAGGAGAATCTCTGTAGCGACGGTCCAAGAGGACACCAGTGGATGCTGGCCCGCGAAGCCCTACACGCAAATAGAGCGCTAGGGAGGCGCCAGTTTTTTTTCGTCGTACATCATGCATCATGATGTTTGAGGCCAAACACTCTTGCGCACTGACCATCACCACCACCGCTTTGCTTCTTACTTTCCTCCTTTAGTATGCTTTCCGAGGGAAATGGAGACTTGCTAATTTGTTTTCTTTAGCCTGCGACTGCGGTATCCAAGTGTTACTGTCTGAGATCACCGTGACCGACCGTGCACGGTGCTCGTCGACACGATTCTTTCTGGGTACCCATCTAGCTGGCGCACTCCTGGTCCAAATCCCCTTCTCTGAGTCTCTCGTCCGTCGGCTGTTCAAACTGGAGAGCCTCAAACCGACTTCAAACACATCCGCCTCCGGGTCTGGAATTAAACCCGTTCTGAGGCGATGATACCCGCGGTTAGCCAGTCAAAATTAATGCGTATTATCCCGTCGGGATGGAGACCCCGGGTCTGACCGCGGATTTGATCTGCACCCGTCCTATGTCTAAGACCTAGCAGCACAAATATAAGCCCCCATCCCAGCAGCAAATGCACTTCCGACCATGTTATATCTGCACCCATACTATCAGCCCGGCGCTCAGATCTCCCTCAACCTCCGCTCCTGCGCCGACGACAAGACAGAGCGCAATGTCCAAGCGACCGTCGCCAAGGCCCTGACGCCATTCACCATGAGCCAGGTCCTCCTCGTCGACATCGACTCCCCTATCCCCGACATCCTGCCCGCCACAAAGACGAGCTTTATCCTCAAAGTCTACGACCCGCGCTTCCTGCAGCACCGGAAAGGCACAAAGTCGAGCGCGCCCCACCCGTGGACGCTCGCCGCCGAGACCACCGCCGCGCGCCGCCGCGCCTTCGGCGCCGACACCTTCCTCCCCACCTGGTGGCCCGACGACGCGGACGCCGCCGGCTGGGAGGAGTACTACCACGCAAACGCGCAGCAGATTTTCAAGAACGAGCTCGCCGCGTACACGCGCCTGCGCTCCCTGCAGGACCGCGCGATCCCGCGCTGCCACGCGCACGGCACGCTCGTCCTCCCCACACCCGCGAAGCGCATGGTCGTCCCGCGCGTGCTGCTGCTCTCCCACGTCCCGGGCCCTGCCCTGCGCGCGGTGCACCCCGCGCGCGTCGCGCCGCCCGTCGCGCGCGCGCTCGTCGACACCGTGCGCGCGTTCGGCGTGCTCGGCGTCATCCATGACGACCTCCGCCCGGACAACATCCTGCTCTTCCCCGGTGACGACCCCGAGCGCGCGTTCGTGATCGACTTTGGCAACGCCGAGGTGCGTGCGGAGCAGACGGACGAGGAGTGGGAGTGGGCGCTCGCGGAGAAGGACGAGCCGAAGCTGGTCGAGATGATGCTCGACAAGCTCGGCATCGACCGTTCCGATTCGTATTCCGACGATTGATTCTTTTTAAATGGGAGGAGAGGGATTGGAATGCAGGAAACTCAGCGTGTATTACTATCACTGTTGTATTTGTATTCTTAAACGAATGTACATTATCCAGACTATACTTCAGAAAGAACAAAGAGGATACTGAGGTTAGTCCGGACAGAAATTCCGGTGGCGTTTTTTCTGCACCCTCCGTATGGCGACTAGGAATGACATTTGGCAGCACGGCAAGAAGCTACAATAAGTCGCGGCCGCGAGCGGCCCGCCGAGAATACGCAGGTAAAGATCGGTTCCTAATAGGGGAAGTCAAAGCGGTCAGGATACACCGATTCACGAACAATTCTGAGGCCGATTTTGGAGTCAATTCTGGAGTCAAGAATCTGTTGAGAATCGGTCAGAATCGGTGTTCCTCCTCTAGACTAGAGGAGGAGCTGCATCAGAATCGCGCACCGATTCTTGATCCACCGGTTCTGGTCGAGGCGAGAATCGACCGCCGAATCGACCCCTGAATCAGGTCGGTCAGAGTTGCATCGATTCTCATCCGATTCTGTCTATCGATGACAAGAATCGCGTTCAGAATCAGATGATGAATCGGCCGTCGCTGACCGCTTTGACTTCCCCAATATACGATGTACATATGTTCACACCGAGATCCTTCGAAGTCTATTCCAAGCAGCCCTATGATAGCATAAACCATCTCCCAATGCCCCTTTGGCGGCCCTACTTTCGCAGAGGGCGAGATAATATTATATACCAATGAGATCCCCATAATTCACCGCGTAGTCAGAGCGGCCGCTGGGTCTGGCATTCCGTCTATGTTGAGTTATCCGCCGAGTTACCTCCGCCGAGGTGGACGCTGGCGCTCCCATACGTGCAAGCAGACTGGCGAGATAGTTGAAGGGTGGGCAGGGATACTAGTTGAACATAGCCTACAGGATCTCGTTCCCTACACTAGCATAACGCGGTAGTCGAACCTGATTCCGAGAAGGTTCGACAAGACCGCCTGCGTGGAAGCTGGAGCAAGTGGAAGTTACATCGTCGAAGCCGAAGAAATCCGCAGGTATATGTTGAGGGCGGGCAGAGCGGTCGCTCAGGGCAAGATGACATGCCGACCCGGAATGGAAACGTTTAACGTTTACACACACACTTACCTCCCGCTTATTTTTCTGAAGACAAAGTGCTTCGAACGAGTCCTCCTCCGCAGCGACAACCCTTGATATTTTGGAGGCTTAATCCAGGACCGGAAGGGAAAGACCATGGAGCCTGGAGGTCCGTGCTTGATACAACAATATCAACAATTCATTGGTATCCGGGATCTCGTCTGAAGCTCTGCCCATTAAACGTAGCTTACTTTTCGTGCCAAGTTTGCAGTGGGGATCTTTGCGCACCTCGGCCCACTCCATATGGTATGGAGTATTAGCCTCTTACAAAAACCGTTTTGCTACCGAAACATTCCCACTAGAACCAAGCCATATGGGTGGCGGTTGGCCGACGGGATAGTTACTTTCAAGTGTTAGTCCCGTTTGAATCGATTTAAGAAGGCGCATCTTCTAAGCTGGACGAGGAACCGCGCTGCATCGATGTCCGAGTAAAAAGGCCGCGAGCCAGAGTCGACGAATGGGCGATGGGAGTTATGTTCAAGTTGGGTACACCGGGCCGGACCGGTACCAATGAGCTACGGATCATTGCAGACTTGGGCCGGGGCCTGTGCGCAGTAACAATATGTTATCTCGTCTCTTCCTTGTCTCTTCCCACTTCCAGCTTCAGCACTCTGCCATTGCTCTGCTACAGATCCGCGGCATCGACGATGGGAAACGCTAAGCTCAACATATTCGTGGTCGGCGCTGGTAAGCTTTGGTCCCACCCTGGCCTATAAATATGGCACTGACGGAGATAGGGGTGGTTGGACTATCGACTGCTATCCGCGCACTGGAGGCAGGCTTCAATGTCACAATATTCGCCGAGACTTTTCCCGGGGACATGAAGACCATCAAGTACACGTCTTGCTGGGCGGCGGCCAACCACATTAGCGTTGCAGCGACCAATGCGCTGCTGCATCGTTAGTCCCTGCGTCCCTCCAAATTTTCTTCTCGTTGAATGTCTGCTTTCATGAGGATTGGAACGAGAAACGCTCCCTATCTTCTTGGGGCTCATCAAGGAGGACCCCCTTGTTCCGGTCATGGTTCGGCCTCACGAGGCATATGCCCAAGCTGTGCGTCTGTTTATTGTTCTATACTGCTCCAAAATCCAATGCTCTCAGTTCGGGCCAGATGACCAGATTCAAAACGACCATCTTGCCAAGTGTTATTCCGATTTCCGCACTCTGAAACCCAGTGAGCTTCCGGAGGGAGTTGTGCATGGTGCAGTATTTTCAACGGTGAGTAGTTTGTATGTTCAATTATGCATATTCAACTGAATCTGGACGCTAGATATGCATCGATGTCCCTAGGTATCTCCCATATCTCATGAACCGATTTTTATCTGCAGGGGGGCGCGCATTCCGAGTCACCCTTCCTTCATTATCCGCCCTCTTATCCGAGAAGGATCGTCCTGGTTTAACACCCTTCCCACCCACTTCGACCAACGCGCCTCCATCCTTCTCCCCTGCAGCTGTGATTAACTGCACCGGAATTGGAGCATTGTCGATGGGAGATGTCCTTGGTGATTTCCTTTCATCCCCGACGCGCTGATTTCCTGATGATTTCAAAGATACCAACGTCTATCCAACCCGGGGCGAGGTGTTGATAATACGCGCGCCTTGGATTCATCACGGATTGGCTTATTTCTGGAACGACGGCCACATGTCGTACATCATTCCTCGTCAAAGCGGGGACGTGATTCTTGGGGGAACATTCCAAGTCGACGACTGGTACGCCATGGTTCATTGTAATATTTTTTTCGGTCGACCAACTGCTGTTAGGCACCCCACGTCGCGTCCAGAAACGGTCAAGTTAATAAAGGAGCGGGGCATCGAAGCCTACCCAGAGCTCCTGCCTCCGAATAAGCGTGAAGGACGGAACATAGCTGACCTCGATGTAGTCGAGGAATGTGTTGGCCTCCGCCCGACAAGAAAGGGCGGCGTCCGACTCGAAATTACCTCGTTAGGTAAGTTCCGAAGTAGCACCTGGAATATTTCTGATGATATTCCAGTGGTGGGCGACAAGAAATTCCCCGTCGTCCATAACTACGGGTCAGCGGATCATTTTATATCCATGTTTATCTCTGACATTTGCACTCAGCCACGGAGGTGCCGGATACCAGTCGTCATGGGGTTCTGCAAAGCACGCACTTGATCTTCTAAAGTCTGTCATTCGACCTTGAAAGCCCATTTGCGCTTTCCTCTACTCTGAAGTTGTATCGACTCGACTCGCTGATGTCACAACTCTACAAGCCTTCGCTGATTTTTAAACACGATGTTTCGCGCTGGGGCCTAGGATGTATTCATATCATGATGGTGGACTCTAGTAGGCGCCAGGATTGCAACATGCCCAATTGGGCTTGAGCGGTTGTTTTCTGAGTCTGGGCAGCGTCCAGCCAAATAGGTGGATGCTATACTATATGTTGGAACGGGTTCAAAGGTTCAAGTCTTGACCTCTTCCGCTCATCGTGTCGTTTTCCGTTTTGGGCTCTTCCTGGCACCATCGGCCACTCGCGCCGGTAAGTTTCGGGCGACTGAGTTGAACACTGTTGAATACGTCCAAAGCCCTCTGAAGTTTGACTTCCGTTCTCTTGGGTCACGCACTCCGCGAATGCCGAAACAAAACATAGGATTACTTGACGCCTGAACCATCATACACAATAAATAACACAGTAACCGCATGACCACTTCACAAGTAAGTCTTGTACGCTTCTCTCCAGACCATTTTTCCATTTTCCTCAATGACGTCCCCATGGCAGGGAATGATACGAGAGAAATCCCAGTCGGCGACGATCTTGGCATCGTGCTTCATCGCGCTGAGAAATCAAGTGGTTAGCTCTTTGGCGATCGCAAGCAGCGGAACAACGAACACGGGATCCACAGTCCGAGCGGCCTGTGCCTTTCTTTGAAACCAGCCATAGGGCTTTCCAAGAGGGCCGTAGAACGGGAACCTTCCCGCCATCTTAGACTTGGAGTACTAGGAAAATGTGAGATGTGAGAGGCAGACAATTAGCATTCAGGCGAGCGTACCTGCTCGGTCCCGGGTAAATTAACCACGAGGTCTGCTACAATCTGGGGAGCGGTAAACTCAGTACGCTGATATCGTGATGGTTCGATATATACCAATGTTGACGATTCATGATGGAAGAAGGCGACGTCCTTGTTGCTGAATCCTGAGAAATAGCTGGAGCAGGTCAGACATCGTGCAAATAATCAATTGTCTCTCGTACCAGGCTTGAATCTACATATCGTCAGCATGGATGCTTCGCTTATCTGAATCCTACTCACATCCTCCTCGAATCCGTACTTGATATCTGATGTGTCATTGCCCCAGATTCCATCAAAGGACAAGGATTTGTCGGAACACCGTTCAATCGCTCCAGCTGGAGCTATCAATTTCGCGGTCGGATAGGCTCTCTTGAATTCGCCTTCGGAGAGTCAAGATATAATAGGGTCGTTATCCTGAATAAACGGGACGTACCTAGATATAAATTATGAACGGCGTTGGGTGCGACAATGTACCTGGATATTTAAGCGAGCAATTCGATGCCGTGTCAAAATCACCTACTCGACGGGACCGAGCTCGTCCAGTTTTGCCTTGGTTTCGGCGCTCAATGGTGTTGATGCAAGTACCCAGACTCCTCCGCTGGACAGTTTTATAGCGGTCGATCGCCCACCAACGTGGATCCAGCCAAAGAGCGGAAAAGGCCTACAGAAAGAACGGAGGCGGCACTTATGCGCGGAGTCGAAAATGCCAAGGGAGCAACGCACCGAGAGAAGGTCCAAACATTTTTTGTGACCTAGAGATTCGGCATCAACTAATGCGGCAGAAATACAGCTGAAAGTCACCTCGCGAATAACGATGTCCGCCATGGGAGTAGAAGATGGTAAGAGAGTGAGAAGACACAGGAGGCAAAACATGAGGCATGTGCACTTTAAGTACATGCATCATGCCAAGCATGTGGCAGGCATCTACCCGGGCACTCAACAAAGCACTTCACCCCGGATATATATCAATGGTTAGTAACCGCTGCTGACCAGCGTTTATATTTTGTACCTAAGCTCGTGCGGCGGGCGGTTTTCGAGCCAAGCTGTCGGAAACATATGTGGTGTTAATTTCCACATTCCCGCCCCACCCTGCTATTGCCAGGTCCAATTTCTGGGACGCTTAGAGTAGTGGCCACCAGCCTGACTTAAGCCTGACAAGATTACAGGAACCATGCTAAAAATAGGACTCACAAAAGACGACAGCTTGGAAGAGGTATTCACTATACAGTGCTCGTCTTTGTGCTATCAGTAATGCCCAAACACATGCCATGCAACTGCCTGGGTACATGCTCGCCACATGCCTGTAAGGCATGTAAAGTGCACATGCCCCAGGTTTTGCCCCCTGGTGCGAGACACAGCGTTATTCCGATCAAAGATCCTCAATCATTGATCACAAGAAAATCACACGGCCTTTGCACGGCATCGCGAGGAATTCCTTTCAGACTTTTTCGGAGTCGCAGCGCTAGGTGTTCATCTAGTGTGGAATTGCTGGATCCACCGAACTAGTGTCCAAATTTTATTTTGTACAGCCAGCACAGCAGGAATTGCGCCGGAGAATAATGCGGGCCAGTGTTGGGCCAGTGACCAAATTGCTGAAACTAAATGATGGGGATAGGAATATCGTGTATCTTATCTTATCTATTTAACCCTAACCTTATGATTCGTTTCTCTCCCAAGCGCCACCCAAGCGCCACCTACTCTGAGCCTGCAAGCATCTGAACCAAGCATAAACCGTGGATAACTCGAAGATCAACTAGATCCAACAAGAGAGTGCTGGTCTCGGTTCGTAATCATTGCCAGCATCCGAGTGCAATTTCTGTCCTAATCGGACCATATGTATGTTTCTCGGGCGCGCCGGGGTAGAAAATGAAGGGGGTTTACGAGGACCGAGCTATCTGCGCCGCTAACAACGGTGTCGGGATCCGGATCGTTATAAACCATCTAATTTTTAGCCGTGGTTAACAGGATCGGCGGTGGGTTGACCTGCGCCGTGGGTGTGGTTCGTTATCAGCGATCCCGAGGACTTCCTTTTATCGGCGTCTTTCAGCGTTCTGAAACCTCCTGAAACCATTGATTCACCAAAGGGGAAAGCGGAGGTGTCGGTAAGCAGTCGGTGTACGTTACTGTTCGAATAAAAAGAATGCTGGCTGTGAGTCTGAATTCTACCTCCGCAGGTTTTAATTCTGATATGTTCTCGAAGCCGGTGCTGGAAACAAGCTAGAAGGAATCTATTGACTTCAGCTTCTTCAATTGCACTGAGAAGAAATTTCCCCGGGTTGCCTGGTGGAGCGCTGCTCCTTTGTCATATTCCAGATTCTTCCGCTGATCTTGTTGATTCGGGATCTTGACGCAATGGCACTCCGCAGCTCTGCGCCTGGATCTATGTCGGCGTCCCCGTTCCTCAGCGACTTAAACAGTTTTACAAAATACATGATCGACTACTCCTTGGAATATCTCTTACGGGATCTCACGCGCATCGTAACGTCATTTATTTACAACCAGCCATTCAGGTACGCCATCTTCGCACCAATTTTCTCACAGTTCGATTGACCGTCACATATTTGCCTCGAGGCAATCGGACAGATCCATTTTGGCCGTGATTTTCCTGACCAAACCGCTTCTTTTTACTTCCCCTATTCAGGCCTGTGCATTAAGACGCATCAAATTCCCAGCCCCCGCCGTGACATGCATAAGTACGTTCCCCGCCTGGTTTGTGAGGACTCACCCTGACTACACATGCCTTTCAAGTGCCGCCAATGCCCGACCCGCACCTTCGTGTCGAGGATCGCACTCTCCCAGCACCAACGTCAGACCGCAGGACATCCGTTCTGTTCTGAATGTGATCAATACTTCGACGATTACGAAAAGCTCGAGGCCGTTGGTGGTTTAAATTCAATATTTCCGTTTTCTTACATTACATTTCAGCACAAAGACAATACCCACGCCTCATTTCCTTGCACGACGTGCAATACTTCGTTCATGACGCAGATGTCCCTGGAGGACCACTACCGCGGCAAGATCGACTCCATCCATCCTACCTGCTCGCGCTGCGCCAAAGGTTTTTTCAACCTCCAGGCCCTGAATGAGGTGGGCTTCAACACCATTTGTGTTCGATAGATTTTAATGAATGCAACAGCATAAGAAGACGGACCACCCGGTCCTGAAATGTCACTGCGGCTCCCAGTTCCACAAGGAGGAGCTTGATCTCCACTACATACACTCGCCGATGCACCCGACCTGCCTGTTATGCGGCATTGGCTTTGAAACCGACGCTTCATACGACGAGGTGAGCTCGCCGGCCAACATTGGACGTTTGTTTGTTCGGATTCTATGTAATAATCCATCCTCTGCAGCACGCCGCCGCCGAACACTCGGACCGTCGGTGCACCGCGTGCCGTCGCCAATTCCCCACCCCAGAAGAGCTCAAGGACCACTTTGCATTGTCGTCGGACCACCCCACGTGCAAGAAATGTGAACTGGGGTTCTTGGATGATGCGGCGTTGCACGAAGCGAGTTTCTTCAATTTCAACCTTACGCCCTTAAATTGAACATTTGCAGCACGACGCCACGGAGCATCCCGCCCCGCCTCTCGTCTTGAGCGCGCCGGAGATGCCAATCAGAGTACGCAGGAGATGTGAATACTCTATTTACTTCGCTCACAACTCTCCAAGGGCGTTTTCACTCTTGAAGGTGTTGCGGCAGCTTCACGCGCCAACCAAGCGCTTCTCCCTCCTCCCGGAAAAGAGCAGAGCGAGTGGTGGAATCAGACTAAGGTGCGCCGATTGATCAATGCTATCCATCTCATCTATTCACCGCACCTCCAGAACAAAGTGGTCTCCCCCTTCGAGACCGGGCTAACCACCGCGCTCGTGCGTTCTGCGTCCCACCCGACCTGGACGGTCAGTTTATCCTTATTCCCTTCCCTTAGCAAAATTTAATATTCCTTTAGGAAACGGCGGCAAGATTGTCAAAGTCAACCTGGGGCTGCGAGCTTGGCGTGGGCGGCACGGTAAGCATAACATACGCGATTATTCCCTCATCTGATCACGATTCACAGACGGAAGCGTCGTCCCTCTCAGTTGTCCCGGCGCGATCTTCTTGTAGAGTAAGAGCTTCAATTAACCTACCGGAAGTTCAACCTCTGATCTATCTGCGCAGGAGCCGGACACTCCGCGTATCAAGGCAATCTTGAACACACCCCAGCAATTTGAACACGATGGCGTTTCCCGCCGGCGCGACTGGCAGGTTAGTGTCTGCATCCTCAACACAGACACACTATTTTAATCCAGCGACCATCCTTAATCAAGGCCACCCCCCGCCCCTCTGTGTCGGGGTCGCCTACTGTGCACAGCAGCGGAGTCAAGTATGCCGCTCTCCTCCCTTTTTTCGGATATCTGCTCACGCACCACTTAACAGGCTCTCAGACAAGAGTGGGATTACCACGCCCTTCGCAGTCCCGAGCGCAAACGCGATGTATACGCGCGGCAAGACGATCTCCCCACAATCGTCTACGTCTTCGTTATACTCCGAGTCATACGCGGAGCTGTCCGAAGGCTCATCGGGGACAGATCCCGGTCCGTATTCTCTGCTTTTACATCGTTGCAAAATCTCATTATTTTATCCCCAGGCCGCACTCGCCGTGGGCCCGATTCTCTTGCGACAGCGACGTCGAATGGAACGGTCGTCGCCCCCACCGCCGTGGACCTGGAATGCAGCCTCTGCCGCCGCGCTCCGTTTGTGGAGCCAACGGCGACGATTTGCGGACACATCTTCTGCAATAAGTGCGTTGCATTATTCCTTAGTTCTACTACCAAATTATTTCTCATGTCCGGCCCCTCAGATGCATTATGAAGCAGATTATGCAGACGTCCAAGTGCCCCAAGTGCGCAACACCTACGCTTCTGTACTGCCTCTTCCGCCTCCACATGTACTCGCACTGAGTCTTATGATCGCCATGTCGCGCAGAGCGCAAGGATCTCCGTTTGCTAATGCCGTTCAATACTTGTACGCTCGTCGTATGTACTACTCTTGCTATCGTCTCCTGCTGTGTTGCTATCTGTTGCGTTTTGTAACTTGCCTCTCGATTTACGTAACCTCGATGATTTTCATCTGAAGGATCCGCGGATCCGCGCCTTCGCAAATCATCTTTGCGGGTTTTATTTTCACTTCCGCGCAATCTCATCTTATCACCAGCAATCGTCCTCATGGCCGCGCAATAGCCGGGTACACCGAAGTTCAACCCATTGCCGAAATTCAGGGCTCGGCAGGGCTCCAACCTGCTCCAATCCACACGATCGGAGCTCCTCCGGGCTCCCGGAAAGGAAAAGGGATGCCTCCGAGGAATCGGCCGTATGAGCCGCGCGGACAGATTTAATTTTGGCATGTGCGACTCGGCGCATCCGGCATGCGTTGAAGCTGAAGAGGAAAAAATCAGGCGCGTTCCCTCGGCGTGGACGTCGTATGTCCATTTTCTTCCCAGGAATTCCGGACGGAAGTTGAATATCGAACACGAGGGGAAAAAATCATAATGCATTCCGAGTCGTCCCGTCAGTAAGTCGTGCGTACATCCCGCCATCCGCTTTCCCCGCAAGTAATTTTAAATTGGTTTTGAATCACACCATTACTTCACCTCCTCGACCGGCGCCGCGACGTTCGCCTGGCGCTCGCGGGCCTCCCGCCTGCGCACGCCCGCAGCGGACTCACGCCCGAGGATCTTCGAGCGGCCCTCGGTGAACTTCATGTAGATGAGTACGACAATCACCGCGAGCCAGTAGAACACGTAGGAGAGGACGGAGCCCACTGCGTAGAAATTGACCATCAGTCCAGATGCTGCAATTAATGAGAAAACACCTACGCGTTGCGCTGTTCGTCCACCCGAAGATTGCATTGAAGATGCCCCAGCCCTGGCCGTCCACCTTGTCCTCGGGGTTGCAGCAGTCGAGATGCCACACGCTGCCCTGGACGCGGAAGCTTCCGGGTCCGTCGCCTCCGGCGTCATCGACATCGGCGCCGAGGAGCTTGTTGAAGGCGTTCTCCTCAAAGGCCCAGATGGCGCGCGAGAACAGGCCGGCGCCGATAAGCAGGAGGAGGTTGGTCATGATGATGAGGAACACGCTGAGGGTGGTGCGCGACGCGAAAGTGTAGATGATGAACCCGATGATGAGCCCGCACACGAGGCCGACGATGGTGGCGATGGGGATGGAGGTGGCGGGCTGACCGAGGGAGACACCGCCGACGAAGACGACGGCTTCCATACCTGAGTTGCGGTTGTTGTTAGTTGGTTCACATAAAAGACGTTGAAAATTGAACGAACCCTCGCGCAGGACGGTGATGAGCGGCAGGATGAAGAGGATCCACTTCCCGGTTCTGGATTCCCCATCGGCTTTCACTCCGGAGAACGCGCGCTCGAGCTTGACGCGCCATTTTGCCTTTGCTTCAGCACTTGTTCAATATCAACTGTGTTGAAATTACAAGGGAGGCGTACCGCGGTCCATCTTCAGCATGGTGACGCCCATGACGAAAATCATAAGGGATGCGATGAGTTCGAATATGCCTGGGAGGAGTGTCAGTGGAGCGTAGATAAAAGCAGATAATAATGCAAACCTTCCCAGAGTTCCTCAGACTTGGCCCAGAGATTCGATGCCTGCGTGAACCATACCGCGATAAAACTGTAATGGGCTTAGCACAAGTCAATTGATTCAGAGATGAACTAACGCGGCACCAATAGCGAGGGCGAGGAAGAGTCCGAGGCCCGCACCAGCGAAGATCTAGACGCGACAATTAGGGAAGCGATTAGTCGGACTTTGAACATCGCTAACCTGGAGGCGCAATTTGCGGATGAGTTTGCGACGATGGACCGAGTCGTCTTCGGGGTCGCTTGCGACCTCCTCCTTGCTGCCGTCGGAGGAGCCATGGCTTCCCGCGATTGCGCCTCGCGGGCTGCCGAAACGGCTGGGGTCGGTGTGGACGATCTGCTCTGCGAGGCCGAGGAGAACCGAGACGATGATGGCTGCCTCGAGGGTCTCGCGGAAGACGATGAAGAATATGGGGACGGAAAAGAGATTCTTGCCCATGGCGGATGAAGGGCGGGGGCAGCGGATGGGTGTTTGGGGCAGCGAGCTTTTATGTGACGGGACGTAAGTGATCTGATAAGATCCAGATTAGATCGGAAGCCCGAAGATTGCAAAAAACGAGGCGGATAAGATTATCCGATAAGCGTCCAGATGCTTCGGTGGGCCAATCGCGGGCATGGTGAAGCTCCGGCTAGCTCCGGCTTGCTCCGGAAACCCTCCAGGAAGCATATGGTGAGAGAATTCTGCCCGCTGGGGCGCACACGCTGGCACATATGGCTCGCACGACGGGAGCGTGGGCCAATCAAAACCCAAGAACTTATCGATTCTCGTATGGCCAGATAATCAGATTACCATTATCGTAATCAGATTACAGAATCGCCTCCACATTCAACCGCACTTAAACCGCCAAAAAATTAGGCTCACTCTACCCCCCCCACCATGTGGCCCGCCTACCTCCTCGTCCCTCTCCTCGCCACCCCCCATGCCTTCGCCGCCGTCCATGAGGTCTGGTGGAACCTCACCTATGTCCAGGACATCAACCCCGATGGCCTCTCCCCCCGCCGGGTCATCGGCGTCAACGGCACATGGCCGCCACCGCCTATCGACGTGCAGCAGGCCGACACTCTCCTCGTCCACGCAACAAACTCCCTCGAAACCGTCTCATCTCTCCACCACCACGGCATGTTCTTCAACGCGTCCTCGTGGAACGACGGCGCTGTCGGCGTAACAGAGTGGTAAGCGCTCCGATGATATTCCACCCACCGGATAATCAGAACCCTTCTAGCGGTATCCCCCCTGGTGGCCAATCGACCTACAGCATCGCCATCAACGCATCCGGCCAGACGGGAACGTACTGGGTGCACGCGCACGCCTCGGGCCAGTATGTCGACGGCCTGCGGTATGTCCCCGCTCTCTTTCGTTTCCAGGATGCAGTGCTTACCATTCCACCAGCGCACCCTTCGTCATCCACGCCACCAAGGAGCCCCACACCTACGATGAGGAGTTCACCGTCGTCCTCGGTGACTGGTACCACGACGAGCACAGCGTCCTCATCGACCAGTTCGTCAACATCGCCAACCCCGGCGGTGCCGAGCCTGTCCCAGGTTAATCTCCTCCTATCCCTTGATCGGCTAGAACTCACCTGATTGACAGACTCCGGGCTCATCTACTTTGCTCAAAATGGCACCTACCTCGGGCCCAAGACGGGGACATCTCCCTCCTCCGGCACGGCCGTTGGCTTCAATGACAACGCCACTCTCCCCTTCCAGCCGGGAAAGACCTACCGTCTGCGCGTCGTCAACACCTCCGCCTTCGCCATGTTCTTCTTCTGGATTGACGGGCACGACATGCGTGTGATCGAGGTTGGTTTTCCTGGTGGTTTCCTGTTCGAAAATAATTGAAACAACCGCGCGTAGGTCGACGGCACGGACGTCGAAGAATCCCCAATCGACCTGCTCACCCTCACCGTCGCCCAGCGCTATTCCGTGCTCGTCACCGCGCGCAACGATACCACCGCTAACTGGGCCATCCACGCCAACATGGACACGGACATGTTCGACACCGTCCCCGACACGCTGAACCCTAGTATGTTCCGCGTCCTGCTCAGCTTTGACTTCTGGTCCTAACGACCACCCAGACTCGACCGCCTCGATCACGTACGACGCCTCTCTCTCGATCACCGACTCCGGGACGATCGACGAGTACTCGGACGTCGACGACATCCACCTGACGCCGCTCGTCGCTGAGCCTGTCCTCACGGCCACGCGCACCATCGAGCTCGAGGTCTTCTTCGACACGATGGACGACGGCACGAACCACGCCATGTTCAACATGGTCACCTACAACTCCCCCATGGTCCCGGCCATCCTCAGTGCGCTGACTCTAGGGGAGGACGCTGTTGTCGCAGAGGCCTACGGACCGCAGAGCTTGTGCTCGACCACCTGGAGGTGGTCAACATCGTAGTCAAGAACGGCGATGCAGGGAAGCACCCCTTGTGAGTGCTGCCATATTATCTGTCTTGGCTGCAGGCTCACCATATCGCAGCCACATCCACGGCCACAAGTACCAGATTATCGAGCGCTCGTCGGACTACCTCTCCGATGACCCGTCCGTCATTACTACCGCGAACCAGACGAACCCGATCCGTCGGGACACGGTCCAGATTGAGAGCGGTGGATCAGCCACGCTGCAGTGCGTAGACGTTCCCCGGGGTGTTTTGTTTCGATACTGATGCACGACTTGCAGGGTGGTCGCGGACAACCCCGGAGTGTGGTTCTTCCATTGCCACATCGAGTGGCATCTTGAGGTCGGCCTCGCGATCCAGCTCATCGAGGCGCCGCTGCTCGCGCAGCAGTACACGTCGGACGTCCCGAGCTTCATCGCGGACAACTGCAAGGCACTGGGCTTGCCCGTGAGCGGGAACGCCGCCGGACACGCGGGAACAACGGACCTCTCTGGCCTGAAGCTCGGCCCGTACCCGCAGAACAACGGCTGGCACTCAAAGGGCATCGGCGCAATGGCCGGGTGTGTCCTGACTGCCGTGCTGGGTGAGTTTCGCGCTTCTGTCGTATTGCCTCGCTGACACAATGACTGAAGGGATGCTCACTGTTGTATGGTACGCGCTTGGCGGGCGCATCACCGAGGAGGAGGCGGAGCACGAGGTGCGCGCGCAGCTTGCTGCGAAGGAGAAGCGGGGCAAGTTCTTTGGGCTGTTCAAGAAGCGGGCATAGGTGCTAGCAGGGCAAGAAAATTATTAGCTACAGGCTCGGGAAGAGAGTGTAAAAGGAATGGTTACTACTGAGAACTCACGAGCGCAATGACTGCTTTCCATTTATGCACTGTACATAGTATTCAATTGACGAGGCATTCCGGATCCTTTACTGTTCCTTTGCCCTGGGGTTTCGTTTGGAACGCTCGCTTGCGCGCGGGGCTGGTCGGTCAGAGAGGGTCAGAGGAGAGCGCCCACAAGGATTGGTGTGGGTAACTTCAAGATGCCGCCGTGAGTGAAACGTGACGAGGTCACGGAGGCGTGACGCGACGCGTCTAATTATGACGCGTCGGGCGCGTCGCGTCGTTTTGTAAAGCCGGGATTTTGTATGTCTTACCTGATGTTGGGTCAAATGTCCCGAATATAGCCCTCTTGAGTCTGAATCCTCGGAGAGCGCGCAATGGGAACTGGCATCCTGGAACACACCTGCTTCGTTCCAGAGAGGTCATATTCCAAAGCGGAGTTGAATCCTTGGGAGCCCGAGAAATGACTAAGATGACATTTATATCAGGAGCGGTTTGAGCGCCACTGACAGGAGTAGATTAAACTCACGGTTTGCGAAACCGCCCGTAGCCTGAAGCGCACATGAGGAAACGGGGTTCCGCAGAGATAAATAAGGGGGTACCGATGTTCACAGTTGCCAATGTCACCTCAAATCCACGCTAACGATCTTTGGCCTGACATGCAGTAGACCTCTTGAATTGAGGGGATTGCGGGGAGCGGGTTCTTTAGTGTCACCGCTTTGGATCACTCTTCTCCCGCGAGGCAATGGTCTACGGCATCACCCGCCTTGACCCATTTGGCGAAGCCACAATCGACGATTAAGTTATATTAAAAGTACCGATCCAGCCCCACCAGACGAAGTCCGTCGATTGCGGCTTTGCTATCGTGGGCGGCAGGGAGGCTAGCGGTTTGTCGAAAGACGTATCGCTGTCGTGCCTCAGAATGTTGAAACTCACAAACGGTCTAAAACATCGCGAGGTACGAGCGAAGATTGTTGTACCGTCTGTTTATAAGAGACTAAAAACGGTCTGTATTTAGAGTTCCTTTCCAGTATCTCAAAAGAAGCAACAAATTTCATGACGGGAGCTGTAATCTAGCGCGAGAATTGCTCAACAAAGGAAGGTTGAAAGGGGATGTACGCGGATAAAGGCTTTCCGTCGCCTTGGGTTTGGTGTGTGAGAGACGCGGAGGAGAAGCCCAAGGCGCCTGATATAGTCAAGGGCATCCGCGGGCCGCTTTAGAGGCCACTTCTTCTGTCCATGCACCCTGTGACCAATTTCTCGTCGTTTGTGTTGGCAGACTGGCCCCGGAGATTCATTTAATTGAAACAACACCGTTGATTTCGCACGGCATTGGCCGATAAGGCATCTAGTGTTGTATACTCTTCAAGGCACAATATTCCCGTCTAGTCTATCAAGGGTAGTCGCTGCTAACAATGTTTCCGCAAGATGATTTAAAAGCCAACCGGTACAAAAGTTCAACGCTCAACCTTGGTTCGATTTGGACATGAGGTTCCGACAGTGGTCGTCGCAATGGCTGTCAAAATTACTCGCTCCAATTATTATTTCTGGAGCACGCATCCTTTCAAAGATACAGAAAATACGAAACACTAATTACACGTATACTACCCTAATCACACCGCAGCGAAAAAAAAAGAAATCCACCAAAGCCGAACGTCGCTCACGAAAGATATTTGCTGTACGCAGAAGCCCACGCCTTTGTACCGTCCGTCTCTATGACGTCCTTGATGCACGGTGTCAAGAAGAAAACAATAAATTGTTCAGTCAACTCACCCCATGGCACATAATGATTCGCTCTGGCGCCCATGCGAGTACAGTCTTCGCGTCGCGCGTCATCGCACTACGTCGGAATTAATCTCGGCCCAAACAAAAAAAAGAAAGAGCGGAATTGCCACGCACGCTTTGTCTTTGCCCTGGCCCCACACAAAGTGCTTGTGAACGGAACCCCATGGATCCAGCGTGCCGAATATCGGTACTTTGGAACTCGATTTGGACTTCGAGTACTGGTAAAGAGGGAAAGAGCAATGAGTACCTGCCACCCGTATTGATTGGGAAACGGGACATGCCTGCTCCTTTCCGGGAAGATTAAACAGAAGATCCGCAACAATCAACGTCTTCGAAGCGGCGTGGAACCAAGCAACGTCTTTGTTTGCGAAGCCGGAGAAATAACTGAGTTGCGCAGAGGTTATTGAAGAGACCTTATTGCGAAAGCAGTCAAGCTCACCAGGCGTAGATCTGAACACTGTGTCAATGATCTGCGAGAAAGTCGGGGAAAGTTCCATACCTCATCTTCAAACCCGTACTTGGTATCTGCGGCGTCCGCTCCATACGCTGAATCCACATGAACAAATGGCTAAATAAGCGGGGCTTTGGATGTTCACCTCCGTCAAGTTTCAGCCCTTCTGCCTTCTTCTTTGCGATGAGT